>BQNB010005715.1:0-100839 GCA_026074375.1 Tanacetum coccineum
TTACTCTAGCAGTACTAACTTTACTCTAGCAGTACTAACATATACTTGCAGTACTAAGTTACACTAGCAGTACTAACTACTTAGCATATTTTCCATTAAAATTATTAACAGCACTAAGTTTTGCTTAGCAGCAGTAACAAACCTTAGCAGTCTTAACTTCCACTTAGCAGTAGTAACTTCCAAACAGCATCAAGAGGCTTTTAATTCTATCATGGAGAAGTTTATACTGTGTTTTGTTGCGACGTTTTTGGATTAATGATCGGTTTTGAGTATAGCAAGCTATCGCGACTGCTTCTGCCCAGAGAAATAACAGAGCCTTTAAAAAGATCAACATGGTGCGAGCAGCTTCCACTAAAGTACGGTTCTGTCTTTTGACAATGACATTCTGTTGTAGAGTGCGAGCAACGAATGTTTGATGTGAGATTCTGACTTCTTCATAATAAGCTCTCAGTGTCTGATTGATAAATTATGTGCCATTATCAGTCCTGATGTTATGAACGGTTGCATTCAGACGAACTTGAATCATTTTGAGAAATTTAATCAAGAACTCTGGAACTTCATCCTTTTGATCGTAGAAATTTCACCCATGTAAACCAAGAATAATCATCAACTATAACAAGTATATATTTTCTCCCATTGATACTTTGAATCTTCATTGGCCCGCAAAGATCCATATGCAGCAGATAGAGTTTTTCTTGAATGAAGTCTTCAGCTTTGGGTTTATAGGAGTGTTTCTTGCTTTTACCAAGAGCACAGGCAGAGCATATGTGATCCTTCTGATACTTTAGTTTTGGAAGTCCTCGGACGAGAGATTGTTTGGCAAGAGAAGTGATATAATCAAAGTTTAAATAAGATAATCTTTGATGCCATAACCAAGACTTGGTCTTTAAGGCCTTAGACAAGAGACATATAGGAGAGGATAGCAATAAATTTTTCGTAGATAAAGTGTATAAGTTTGAACCCCTTGATCCCTTAAGTAGATCAACACCTTCTAAGTCACGAATGAAGCATGTGTGTTTGCGAAAGCTACTTCGAGATCAAAATCGCAAAATTGTCCCATGGAGAATAAGTTATGTCCTAACCCTTCCACATAGTAAACCCAAGATATTGTGACGTTTCCCATTTGATAGTCTCCATAACCCATTATTTTAGCAATATGATCATTCCTAAATCTGACGGTACCCAAAAATTTATTGACAAAGTTGATGAGTTGAGAGCGATTTCCAGTCATATGCTTGGAGCATCCGAAGTCCAAATACCACAAAACAATTTGGAAAACCTGCAATCGTTATGAGAAGAAGATGGAACATCAGAAACAGTAGATCCCCCAGATTAAGTGGGGTCCGAGGAGTTAGAGATTTTAGATTATGTGATCCTAGATTTACTACTCGATCCTACTAATTTTGGTGCTTTGAGTTTCCTACTGTAAACTATGATTCCTTGAGTTGGTGTAAGAACTGATTTGTTAGTGGTTTCCTTTGTAGGCACGACTTTAGTGGAGGTGAACCTAGTTAAAGGGCACTTATTTTCGATTATAGTGAAGGTCCTACCTGTAGGTTTCCAACTTTATCCAATTTCATTGAACACCTTACCTGTAGGTTTCCATACTTTTCTCATTTTATTTCTTTTAGTTTTAGATTTAGAATGCACAATCACATCATTCACATGATCAATAACACGCATATCATGATTTGCATCAAACAAAGATTTGTTACAGATAGCACAAATAGATTCAAACTTAGCATTTCTCACAGAATGCTTAACATGTACATTACTGATAGGTTCAAAAACAAAATTCGTCTTATTCAAATTAGATTTAACTTTCCTAGGGTGTTCTTCTACTTTATTCTTCAGATTGCTACTTGGTGGTCACGAGATCCTATTTTTCTTTGTATTACCTGAAGGATTTAATCCGCTAGAACTAGTAGTAGTGTTTACTCCTGTAGAAGTCAACAAAGGCTTGTTAGAATCTTTGGTTCTAAGAGAATCAGTCTGCTTAGGAATGTTGCTTGAAGATGTGACATGTTCAGCAAACCTAACTTTCTTGTCTTTGTTCATTGGTGTGACAACAACTAATTTCTCAGTAGGTTTCGTTAAACTAGGGCATGTCTTAGAGATATAGACTAACAATTCCTAAACGTGTTTTGTAAACATGCAAGCAAATTATAATAAAGGTTTACTAGGATTCTGTTTTCTAGCGCATTCTACAAGTCAACGAAGGGTGTCAGTATTTTCTATAGTCTTCTCAAGATAAATCTCATGGGCATCCCTATTGTTCTTAAGTCTATGAGAAATAGGTTCTATGTCTAGCTTGAACATTCCTGGAGCAATAGTGGCACTAGGTTTTAAAACAGCAGTATCGACAATATTTTTCCCTTTAAGTTTCCTTAATTCATTTTCAATGCTGCAATAGCAAAAACCTTTTCTTAAAGTTGACCATTTAAATCCGAATTTTCAACAGACTTTGCATTGATTTGATCAATTAAAGAGGCGCATTGTTCTTTGGATTAAACGTGTGTCTTTCTAATTGAGTCAAATTGGTCTTTGTAAATTGATTTCAAATGCTCTCGTTCTTTTCTTAAATTTTCATTTCATAAAATAATTTTGCCACACTATGCTCCAGCTCAATGTTGATCGTTTCAATCTCATTAATGTATTTCTTTAAATTTTCCACTCTATCTTTTCCACTCAAAGATTTAATTCTATCCTTCAAATTTCTTATGACCGTGTCCTTTTCTTGTGACTAAGCTTTCAATTCATTTATTTCAAACAACTGATTAAATGTAGGAGCACTATTGGTTTTCACGAAAATTGTCCTTTTGAAAACTTTCTTGATCGAGTTGAGTTGTTAATTCCAAAGAGATGCAATGCTTTTCAAGTGTTAGATAACTTTTCAAAAGTTTATCGTAAACATCTTTTTCAATCAAATCTTTCTTTTTGAGAAGCTCAGTCTTAAGTTCCAGACACTTATTGTATTCATCCACATAATTCACAGCAATATTCACAATTTCTTGAGACATGGTTTGTTTCAAGAGTTGATTATTATCAATACTAAGTTATTTGATTTGAATTTCAAAAGCATTTTTGCTATAGAACACTGATCAACAGCCACTTCCATTTGGTTAAAAATAGTTTGAACTTCAGTAATTTCATCTAAAAGAGTTTTATCAAACGCATTAAATGTATCTTTTAAAACTTTTAAAAATGGAATTATTTCAGTTACAAAACAAGCTTTTGTATGTTCAAAACCCCACGCACCTACCGTTATAGCATCAAATGTGGTTCTCTTTTTCACAACCTTTTCAAAACTGGCGAGTTGATATTTTAGATTTTTAAGACTTTTATTTACCAAACTTACCTTAGGAAGTTCACTAGGACCTTCAATTCTAACAGGTGTATGTGACTTAGTAGATGTGTCAGGATTATAGTTTGAATGTTTTAACCAGAAATCTTGTTCTGCAGACAATTCTTTTTGAGTAACAAAACGTTTACCAAAATCTTTTTTTATTTTATTCAACTTTGAATAATCAATTAGAGAAATATTAATTTTATGTTTTATTGAAATTGGATCATTCTGTTTATCAAGCATCTTTGATCGACTCTCTTCTTCCAAGATCAATGTCTCTTCATCATCAATCACAAAAATCACATCATGTTCCTTAGCAATAACACTACCATCATATAATGTTGGTTTAATCCTCTGAGCTTTTTTAAGATGGAACAGATTTTGATAACCATAAGCTTGTTTGTGAGTGTTATCGTAAAAAACTTGTGGTTTCGTTAACATATGCATTGCTTGCGTAGATCGATACAACTTACAAAGAATATTTTCCAGTTCTTTATTTTGGTTTTCTAAAACAATTTCCTTGTCAATGTATTTAGATTCTTCTTCTTTAGATTATGTATTGAAAATAGTTAATGTTGTTGATAAAGATTCTTTTTCTTTGACCTGATTAGAAAGAGTTTCTTTAAGTGTATCGATATCCTGCTGAAAAGCCGCAAACTTTGCATTTCTATTTCGAATTAATTCATCCATTTGAGATTCTATTAACTTTTTACGTTTATTCAAATCTACATTAAATCTTTATTCAAAAATGGTGACACGTTCTTGTATCTCTCAAGCTCAGCGGTTAAGATTTATTTACAATTTTATTTGTCTAATTTTCCTTATCTAAATTAGCTAATGATCAGTCACTTGTTCAACCAAAGATAGAACCAATAAATCATTTGGTGCAGAAGAAGTAGTATCCTGAATAACCGCATCTTGTGATTCTTGCAGATATTGAGAGTAAGGAATGATATTGCTATCACTGGTTATCTCATTATCTGGAAAATCGATAATATGCGTTTGTTCAGAATACGACATTTCTTGTACATCCTGATTAATCATATCATTCGGATAAGTATCAAAGTATGGTACCTCAAAGAGGACATCTGAATCATAGCTTGAAAGATTTGCCATCAGAACCGCTTTACCGATGATATATCATCACAATCTAAGTCATAAGCATCCAAGTATTTAGTCTGGAAGGCTGAATTATGAAGGATTGTCTGTTGAGCAACTTGAACTTCTGCTATTCCAGGGTCTGCTATGAATGCAAGTTTCTTTTCATCCAATATCTGACCAGCTTCTTGTGCTTCAGCTAACATCAACTTCTCCTTAAACCATGTAAAATTTCACCATGTGCCCTTCCTCCAGACAGCAATAACACTTCACAACCTTTGCATAGTTTCCCTTGATGTTGTAGCAATTCCTCTATTTCCAGTGCCAGTAAAACTTCGAGTTTATCTTCCTTGAACTTGTTGAACTGCGACTCTTCCATCTTGAATGGTTGCATGATTTCTGGGATTGGAAGACGTTCTAAGTTGATTGTTTAAAGGTTGAAGCCATGATGCCACAGCAGATAGGAATGCCATTTCTTTATTGATGCAATCAATTGGATCTTCTTCTTGCTAAAATGTAGGAACAACAAGACCAGAGTCCGATTGAGGAAATTCAGCTTGAGATTGTTGTGTCACTGACGAAGATATGAATGGTTATGGAGAAACTGATTGTTGTTGTAGATTGATTGGAGTGTGATGGTGTTGATGATGAATAGGTGTTGCATAAACTGGTGTGAATTGTTGAGGAGGGGTGTATACATTGAACAACCTGAATGTTGTAGAGACTGAGAGGGATTGTATAGAGTTTGAGAGTTGGCTACCAATGCAAGAGGATCCGGATATCTTTCACGGATGATACGTACTTCATTAGCATGTCGTTCATGTTGACTGAGGTATGCATACAACAGATCATAGTTGGTGGTATACAAACTCTTTGCTAACTTTACTTCAGTGAAAAAATTACTCCATTTCGGTGGAAGAGCATTCAGTAACTGGGTTTTGACTTGAACTTACTGCATTGTCATCCCAATAGTGTGCATGTCATTGATCTGCTAAGAGAATCTCTAGTAGTACTCATACAATGTTTCACCCTGAAAATAAGCAAACTTATCAAACAAGTCGTATAATCTGCATTCACGTTCTTGATATGATAATTCAGTGCCTTTCATTAGTAGCTTGACTCCATCCTAAATATCCTTAGCTGCTCTTGATGATTAACAAGTGCATACACATTGGGTGGAAGACTGTGAGGAATGATATTTGTTGCTTGAACATCACAGTCATCTTGAAGTTGTTGTGCTTCAGTGAGTTTAGAGTATTTCTTAGGTCGAGTCTGCCCATCTACTTCAACAGTTGGGTAGACTAGTTGACCATTGTCGATTGAATCAAGCATCATCCTACCATGTTTTTTCCCTTTGATGAATAGACATATATGACTTGCCCATGAATCGTACATTGAAAAGTGAAATGATTAAAGATTGATCGAACAGTGATAAAGGAGGATTGTGTTATGGAGTGTTGTTATCGGTGATTATGATTGATACTTTACAAGATTTTACAAATCTTCACTAAAACCGAGAAATCCAAGTATTTTACGGGATTTTACAAAGTAAGACGAACCATAGAAAATAAGATCTTTTTGTGATTAATATAATGTTTCTCAAGAAATATGTCAGCGTAATGTTTCTCAAAGAATATGTCACTGTAATGTTTCTCAAGGAATATGTTACTGTAATGTTTCTCAAGGAATATGACAATGTAATGTTTCTCAAGGAATATGACAATATAATTTTTCGCTTGGTTTGTGAAAATTGGACAGAGTTTTGTTTTGCACAATTACGTATTTCGCTTGAACTAACAACCTATCATAAATTGCTTGCTAACATAAATCGCCTACATATTTTGCTTGTCATATTTTGCATGACCTAAGAAAAATTAAGCAGAGTTTTGTTTCCTAGAAATGACATAAATCGCTTGAACTTCAACCTGTAATATTTCGCTAGCATACATATTTCGCATACACATTTCGCATGGAAACATATTTCGCTAGCATCGTACCTGCATATTTCGCTAGGTTCAAACAACAAACATGTTTCGCTATCTTTAAACTAAAAACGTACTTTTTCAATAAAACTCACCAAAAAACACACCCTTTTTGACGTTTTACCTTGATTTTTCTTGCATAACTAGCTATCTTAGGCCTACATCTTGCTTAAAAACATAAACTTTAACACTTTTAAACATAAAAATCCGGGCATTGATTTTCAAGTGACGAAATCAAAAAGACAACAAAACGGACGATCTAAACAAGATATAAACGCACACAAACTCACGATATCACCCCATGGCGACTGATACCAATTGTACATGTATTAAATTACTTAACAAATAAGCATAAGAAAGTTTAGAGAGAGAAATGAGGGTTGTAACACTTTAGAGAGAGAAAGAATGAATGTATTATAAGAGAAATGAAACAACCAACCCTCTACAAGGAGTGGAAAGGGGTATTTATACCTAACATAAGGCCAATCAACATAAGGATGCCATATGTTGACCTGGTTAGCTTGGTAAGTTTTCAAATATTATGCTACGAGCTATTCTATGATATATTGTGTGAAGTCTAAATAATCTGATAGACTCTAAGATCGTTTAAGCTCGAGATGGGTTAGATCTCATCTAGGATTATAAACATCTAAGATTAGAAAATATTGATATGTGTGAAAACATATATCCATTTTATATCAAAATAGACCCTAAAAAGACCAAAACTGTGCATAAAAGGCTTGTATATTGCTTGTTTTGTCTTTCTTATTATGTAGGTACGGATAAAGTAAAAATCACAAGAAAACTGTTAAAACCAGGCAAAAACGAACACGGGGACAGAAGAGCACACAAAGAGCCAGAAGTTTTCTACAAAAATGTCAAAAAGTCAGCAGTGGTCAAACCCTAGTCCAACCCATTAGTCAAGTCACAACAAGACAAAAATCCTCAAGCTTACAAACTGTCCTCATAAATTTACAAAGATTACAAAAGAATTCCACAAAACACTAACACCCGTTATTCTTTTAATCTATTTGATAACGGCGTTATATTCGTTCTATAACACAACACAAATCAAAACCCACTACGAAGCCCGAGCCAATTTCTTTTATAACCAAATACCCGGCCAACCCAAGGTCATGACCGGGTCAAACACAAATTAAACGCACCCTTTATAAGTTAAAAAAGGGCGGGAGATACAGTTTTTACTGTTCATCTCTTCCCCAATTACCAAAAGGGTTAAAACCATGGGGTCAAATAACAATTTTTGGGGCCTAAAAGGTCATTTCATAGTACAAAGGAATGAGATGGCAGGTTAAAATCGTCACCAAACAATGCCATTGGTCAATCCCTAATGAAGAGGACACGTGGACTGACAATTAGCACAAGGGTATGTTGGGATTTGCACTTAAGGTACTCACATAAGAAGCACAAAGGCTTCTGACCCAAGGATGCCACGTTGGCAATCCGTGTGAGCCTAATTTTGATTCATGGTACCAGAGATCATTATCCATCATTAATGAAGGAATCTAAGGGCATTGATGAGAGGAGCGTGTAACTGAAAATAGGACTAGAAGCTTTAGCTTGACACTGAAGAAATCCAAGGGCCATTATTAGCAGGAGCGTGTAACAACCTATGCCTAGAAGCTTCTTCAAAGGGCTATATAAAGCCTCACTCCTCACACACACACAAAGTTATTTTTATCTAGTTTTTAGCTTTTAGATTTTTAGTAAATTTAGCTTAAGCTTTTAAGTTTTAAGTCATTGTAATTTTCATTTAAACTTTTGTAATCTTCTTTTCAAGTAATGTAATCAAGCATTTTTAGTTAATAAAATTTGAGTTTTCTTTAATAAATTTGTCAAAAGCTCTCTATAAGCTCTAGTGATAGTGTACGGACCAATAAGCTCTCACAAGTTTATAAGCTTGTGATTAACCTTAAAATCAGCTTAATACTTTGATTATTGGACTCTTAAGCTTATGGAAGGGAAGCTAGCAAGGGATGAGCTTCCAAGGACTTTTACTGGCTTATCTTTGATAAGCCAGAGCTGTTGATAAGCTCTTTGAGCAAATTTTGCCTTTGTTAAGCTAAGGCTTATGTAAGTTTCTCATTTCCATTTCTGTCTTAGATTACTAGCTTAATAGTTGCTTATTTCTGCTTATTATTAGTTTAACTGTGCTTATCTATATGTTTTTATGCTTGTTAAGTAGCTTTCATTATCTGTTTTTGATTTTTATAGAATAGATATTAGATTTTTCATATTTGCTCTTTAAATCTGTCATAAGCTCAAAAATTCATAGCATAGTTATAATCTCTTTAATTATGGCTTATCTAGTTGTTAGTTTAAGCTTATAAGGTCTGTCATAAGTTGTTTGTTACCTGTTATTCAAGTTTAGATAGCTAGATTTCAAATTCATAAGCTAAAATGGAAACTGCCATAGTTAAAGGGGTGTTTGGATTAATGCAGTTTGACCTCTTAAAGTCAAACTGAATTATGCAATTTATTTTTGGTTAGTTTGATGTTCAAATTTGATTAGGTTTTGAGTAGGTTTGTAGGATTAGTTTAAGCTTAATATCATTTTGAGGCTTAATCTCTTTGTTCCTGCACCAGGGGAATTTTCCCTTTCCTTTGCTTGTTAAAATTTTGATCCAAGCCTCATTGAGCTTGGATCTTGTTTGTGTTGAGTTTAAACACACTCATTGAGAGTGTCTAGTGCAGGATTGACAAACTTGGTCACCTGCAATATTGGTTTTGCCTCTTTGCCATTTGCATCAGATAGACACCACTGCAGTCTTAAACTGCAGTGGTTTTTGATCAAAATTAGGATAACTTATTTGGTTTTTAGCTTTTAAAAATCAGTAGGGTTATAGTTAACCTATAGCTTAATATAGATTAAAACTTTTTTTTCATATTTAAGCTTATTTCATAGGGTATTTAGCTTTTAAATTTCATAATAAAACCTTAAAAAGACCAAAAACAGTAGTAACTAATATTTAGCTTTTCAATTTAGTTTTCTAGCTTTTAGGAGGTGTTTTTATGGTTTGGATTCATAGAATGCTAGTAGGTTGATAAGATTCCAAAAGCTTAGGGTCTGTTATAGCTTATTGAGCTTTTTAGCTTAGTTGTTTTTCATGCTTTTAGTGCTTAATTTTGAGTTTGCATTTTAGTCATCAAATTAAGCTTGCCTTTAGTGTTCTTGCTTAGGGTATCTTTTCAATTTGGTTGATAGGTATCATAAGCTATTCTAGGACAACTTTTGTTTTAAAATTGAGCCTTAATTTTGAGTAGTGTTGCAAGCTTTTAAGTTAAAAGTAGCTTTTAGGCTTTTAAAAACCTTGTTTTTGAGGCAGCAGGTTTCATAAGCTCTTTAAGAGCTTATTTTTGAGTTTCAGCTTAAATTGTTTTTGTTAAAGTTGCTTAAAAAAGGTTCCTTAACAACTTTTGTTCTTTAAGTTTTTTTTTAAAAAAAAGGGGGAAGTGGAAGTCGGGGGTGAGCAAGACTCGAACCCCCGACCTCAACACCTCAACCCTTTATAACACACCACACACCACACACTACCGCTGTGCCCTTGGGTCTTTTTCATAAGACTCTCACACAATTTATTCTTTATATTCATTTAGGCCCAATAAGCCTAATAAGCTGTTATAGCTTATTTCGTGGCTTATTTGATAAGCTGTGATTTCGGGCTTATTTTTCCTAGGTCTTAAGTAGTGTAAGTTATTTTATGTAATTTTTCTAGAATTTTTATAGTTCGTTTATTATTTTTAAACATTTATTTTCATTAAAAACTTTAAAAAATATAAAAAATAGAAAAATAATCAAAAAAATAAAAATCTTTTTTAGAAAATTTTCTTTTATCATAAAGTTCATAGGAAAATTAGTTTTGTTTTCGTAGGGTCTAATTTGCAAAAAATTGATTTTTAAAGAACGGGATTCGTTCCCATTCTCGTTTTTCGTGTTTTAACGCTCATTTCAACTCCGTTTTTGTTCTAGTTTTCTTTAAACTTACTTTTTAGTCAAATAAAGTCCATTTAATATAAAAATTTAAGCTAGGTTTATTTTTAATATTTTAGGGTTTTTGACCTCCGTTTAAGGGTCTCGTTTTGTGTTTTTAGTTAGATTTTGATTTCCCGTTATTTGTCTTCTTACTTAATTGTTAGAGTTTGTTAAATTTTAATCAAATCATTCTTTATTTCCAATTCAAATCATTGTTCGAGCATGTAACGTGGATTCAATTTCACAAATCGTTGGGAAAACGACCCGGGGAATCATACTTCCCGGTTAACATACGTATTATATTATATTATATATAATTTTGAAGAATTTCCTTTTTACCTTTGTCCTCAAGGGTAAATTGGTAATTTTCCATCGTATTATATATTATATTTTACGTGTGTTAGATTCTGACGAATCAAATTTTTGGCGCCGTTGCCGGGGATTTGTGATTAAGATTCTATCGTTTGAAGTTTATTGATCGTGATTTGAAGACCCTTTCATTTTTGAAAGTTTTGTTTTTGTTAAAAAAATCAAAAATAAAAAGTAAAAAATATTTTTCTTTTCTTTTAGTATAATTATCATATATAAAAAAATCAAAAAAAATATAAAAATTGTCCATAATAAAAAAAAAATAAACAAAGTTAGTAAAAGAACACCAACAAATAATACCTTCAATTGAGGTATTATCCATTAGTAAGTTCCTAACTCGAATCAAAGATTTAAAAACTTACCATTTGTGTCATTTACGAAATACGGCTCACCTTAAAAAGTAAAATTTTTAAGAGCTACCGTGAAGTAAATTTGATTATTTGGTTTAAGTTGTCTATCTCGTTATCCGTTAATTTAGTTTGTTTAAAAAAAATAGTTTAAATTTTCTTTTTCTACTTTGTGCATGCGCACTCGTTCTCAAACCCGCAACCGTAACCGTCAACAATAAAGCCAACCGGCTGTTGTTCAACCATTTCATTTAGAAGAACTTTTTGTTAATCCTCCCTTAGTTCCGATGGCTGATAACCGAACTATTGCACAATTGCTCCAAGCACCCACCGAGGGGTACGAGGATGCAATTGTAATTCCTAAAATCAATGCTAACTTTGAGTTAAAGCATGGTTTGATCAATCTTGTTCAAAACAAACAGTTTTTCGGACATGATAAAGAGGATCCACATGCTCACATCCGTTATTTTAATAAGATTACTTCAACAATGAGATTTCCGGATATCCCGAGCACGTCAAATAAGCTTATGATTTTTCCGTTTTCTCTTGAAGGTTCAGCCCGGATTTGGCTAGAAAAAGAACCTACTCGATCAATTTTGACATGGGATGATCTTGTGTCAAAATTCATTAATAAATGTCTTTCATCATTTAAAAGACAAAATCTTTCGTAACGAATCACAAGATTTTCAATAAAAAACCAAAGATTTGAAATAATCGGTTTTATTGTGGCTTGGGATCGATTTTAATGACCTTACTTCGAGTTGCACCACATAACGAATTTTTTGAATTACATCAATTGGATACATTTTACAATGCTTTGAATGCTAATGATCAGATTTCGTTAAATTTCTGCTGTCGGGTGGCAAATTTGTGGAAAGATGCCTTGTGAATGCTTGAGATTTATCGAGAGTAAAATCCAGGTTTTAATTCACGAAACAAGGCAGTCGTTTCAAAAGTGAGTTCGAGTTCGATCTACTCCTTAGGGAATTTCACAAGATGTTGCTGCTCTTACAACCGAAGTTTCTGAACTTAAGAATATGATGAAGACTATGCTTATCGACAACAAAAAGCCCAAGCTCCCGCCCGTAAAAGCGGTCGAGCAGAGTTGTGTAACTTGTGAGGTGCTCTTCTTATAAAAATTGTCAAACACCGATGGCAATGTTTATCCGGTCACAACATTCAAGAGTATGTTCACAAGCCTGCCTGCAGTCCAATTTTAATCAAGGAATAATACCAAGTCTAGACCTCACGATGGTTGCAAACACAATATCCGACCTCTGTTTTCCTCCGATTCAAAACAATTAAAACCGTTTCAATCAAAATCAAGGAAATAATTTCAACCAAAATTGAGGAACCAATTTCAATCAAAACCGTGGAAGTAATTTTAACCAAGGGCAAGTTTACCAACCTCCAACTAATCAGCCACCAGTTTATCAAGCTCCTACTCAACAAATGCTTGGTTTTAAAAGACCGATTTGAGAATTATGTAAAGGCTTATGACTGCTGTATTACAGAATAGCAAAATCAAGGCCAAGGTTTACAAAACCAGATGACAAATTTAACGGAAATGCTTTCTAAGTTCATAAGTTCTAATACCGCTTCATCTTCGAGTTTAGGTACTCTACCAAGTCAAACCGTAACTAACCCTCGCGAGCATGTTAATGTTATCACCACACGAAGTGGTAAAACTTGTGAAGGACCTTCGACTCCTCTTGTTCCTACTTTCGTTGTTTCTACTCCTCTAAAGGAACCCGAACAAAACCCGGAGACGTCAATGGACAAAGTGCAAAAATCAGGTTCAGAAAGTACCGGCACAGTCCCCACATCACCAAACCGGAGGTCAAGACTCCCATTTTTATTGAAATTCCGAAACCATAAGGCTAAGGAAACAGTTCAGTGCTATTTCTCCAGATCATAATTCATTATCAACCTATCTTCATAACCCGAGAGGATGAAAGTGAGAAAGAAAGATACAACCCAGTGCTCAGCTAAGCAGTTTTATAAATTGTTTAAACAAACATCCGTTTAGAAATTGGTTTTAAAAGATGCTCTATGAATGCTGAAATTCAACAAATGGTTAAGTACTTTATTGAGAAACAAAGAGAAGCTTGAAGAAATTGCCATCACAACCGTAAATGCTGAATGTTCTGCCATCATCTTGAACAAAGTTCTCGAGAAACTCGAAGATCCTAGAAAATTTCTTATTCCGTGTACTCAAATATGATAACTTGATAGGACTAATGCTTTAGCCGATTCCGGAGCTAGCATAAATCTTTTGCCTCATTCTATCTACAAGCAACTTGGGCTTGGAGCTTTGAAGCCCACCCGAATGACACTCGAGCTTGCTAACCGTTCCGTTACGCACCCAATGGGTATAGCGAGGCATGATGTAGTTTTGAGTTGAGTTTCACTTTTCTTGCTGATTTTGTTGTGGTTAATTTTGAACCTGACCCGAGAGTGCCTATTATTTTAGGGAGACCTTTCCTTCGCACTGCAAAAGCTCTCATTGATTTATACGAGGAAAAATTAACATTTGATGTAGGAGGTGTGAATTGTATTTTGTTGCTGAAAAATCTGAGAAAAGCAAGAATAAGCAATTTGCTCACGCTATTTCTGTCATTGATTTTTCAAAAGATGAGCCATTTAGTGGCAGTACCACTATTCATTCTGATGCTCTTCCTCCATTAGTTTTCTCGGTGATGACTAGTGATAATCTTGAGGGAGGTTCGCCGCTGAATTCTCTTTTCTTAATCTCATTCCCACCTAGATAACCATGATCAATCTTAAGAGGAGTTCATGAAGAAAATTTTCAAGTTTATTCAAACCCTCTTTTTGAATTTGATGACAACTTCAACTCTAGCAACGTAAATCCTCTCTTTAACGAGATGGATGAAGATGTCGAAAACGAGAACTCCAACGTTTCAGATTCCGATGAGCCAGTTTTACTTAACACACCTTTATCCGATAAGGTTGAGTGGTATGATTCAGAGGACATGATTGATGAGATCACTGTGCTTTCTAGCGAGGAAGTTTCTTCTATTTTGAGGAAGGTTATTATGATTCGGTAAGGAGACGTAATTTTTTCTTGAAAGTTCTGATTAGTAATTGATACCCACCCCATTAATCTCGCTCCCGAAGTGATTTTCGATCATGAACCATTAATAAAATGGATATCACATCCATAATACTTCTGATTACTTTTTCTCCAAGGAATGATCCCTTTCAAATTGCAGTTGGATCGGTGATACCTTTTAACACTTCCTTCAAGGATTGTTCGTGAACATGAGGAATATCTTAGTCTTATTACATTTCTTTGTGAGATTCTACTTCAAGCGTCATAAAAGAAGGTTAATGCGAATTCATAGTTCACATTATCGTATTGCTTATCCACGTTGAGGATAGTGGACCCCGTTACAAGATAGATCGTAGTCTCGTTCGGTGATTTAATTCCACCAAAGGTGTTGAAAATGATGATTCGAGATGGTGAAGATGATTCTAAATTTCCTCCCCAAAATAATGAGTCATCTATCCTTGTAACCATCATCTCCTCGGTCCTCCGCACGGAACACCAGACATGGCTTAATATTTTAAAGCCCGATACGTCCATAAAGAATGATGAAGATTTTAACCAAGGAGAAATTGTTTTATCCCTAAATGTTGAAGATGTCAATTCCTTCACATTTGTCATTTGGACTTTTCTTCCATTTTTCACCTACCCCAAGGATTCTCCTTTTATTCTCTCTTTCGGGAGTGAGGATCTCATTTTTAACCCCGGCATCTTCATTTTTCATTTTTCTTATCTAGAGCCGGTGGTGTTTTCAATGGAAGTTTCTTAATCCAAGTATTGCTCTCCCTAAGGACGAATGAATTCAGGGATCGAGTCAAGCTATGTGACTCGGTTACCAAAAACAAAGCGCTTCGTGGGAGGCACCTCATGCTTATCCATTTTTTCTAATGTGTTGTGAGGAGGCTTGTACTCTTCTGTTCTTTGTGTTTGTTGTTTGTGCTTGTGATTATTTGCAGGATAGACCTAATTTTTCTGAAGACTCTAGTGTTCGGTGTTTTATCCCGGTCCACTCGAGCTTTCGAGCCTTTGCTTGCCATTTGTTTGGGGAAATACGATATCTAAAGATTATTTTCGACTAACATTTTATCTTTTAGCCCACACTTAATAAACGCTTAATAGTATATTTATGATATCTTTCTTCATTGTTTGAGTTATGCATTTCGACCTTTTTGAGTTTCTTACTATGGCGGTTTTTAATGTCTTAGGCTTGGGAAACATTGAGGACAATGTTTGATTTTTGTATGGGGTAGTATATCTTCGATATGATCCTGCCTACTTTTACTCGTTGTTCTCACGTACCCTGTTTTCCCACCAAAATTTTCAAAAAATGAAAAATTTTTAAATTTTCAAAAATAAAATAAGTGTTTTAGTCACAATTTTGACTTTCTTGATGGGTAAGAATAAGAGTAAATTTTGACCCAATCGAGCGTCTTGAGCTCTAGCTTGTTTCTTAACTTTTAGGCATAGCGTTCGTTAATTCACGGAAAGATACAGAAAAATGATAGAGTAAGCAACGGTGTAGGATGCTAAAACAAGATTATTAGAAATCTAAGAGCTCATGTATGTAACTTGTTGCTTTTTCTCCCATAAGCTCTTAATCTGATTAATATGCGTGCTGTTTTTGAAGATTAAACTTAAATCAACAATTTTTATGTAATATATAGCAAAATTTTTTGTTTTAGTTCAAATTTATACTTGAATTTTTCAAAAAGAAGTCTTCTTTAAATACATATAAGATAAAAAATGATAAAACGAAAAAAAAAAATATAATATAAATATTTATAGGTTGATAAAAGTTTACTACATCTTGCTGGCTCACAACCGATGTGGTAGTCTTCTAAAGAAAGCCCATAGTAAGAATAAAGATCCGAGACTGATAAAAGTTTGCTGCATCTTGCCGGCTCACAACCGATGTTGCAGCCTTCTAAAAGGTCGAGGGTTGCAATTGCATAAATGTCTAAATATTTAAATTGAATTAATAAATTGACTTCTTTTTGTTAAATTCAAATATGCTTTTGCACTTTGACTACTCTATTTTATAAGCTATGAATATCCGGGAAACCTGAGAGTTTTAGAAACCTAAGGTCCATGAGTCCCGATACTAGTCTCTCTGAGGTGTCAAAAGCCTGGTCACTTAGCCGCAAGGTTGGGATGTGCCGAGACGAAAGTCGCTACATGGGATGATCTCGCCTTTAAACTCATTATTCTAAGGTGGAAACGTAAATGCCATAGTATGTTGCACAAAAAAAGTTGATCCATGATTGAAATTCAAAATAGCCACATTCATTAGGATTATATAAATTTCGGGAGTTAAAAGTTCACAAGTTGCAAATATGAGTAGTTTTAGCATCCTTACTGATATTTAGCTGTGATTTTGTTTTAAGCTTGGTTTGGATAAGTAAAAAGTCAGGAACAATGAATTTATCCTTTTGGGGCATTCTCGGAATCGAAATGCATCTTGTTCTATGATCCCTAACAGTTATGGAAATAACGAAAGTCAAAATTATCTCAACTATATTATTAAAAAAAATAAAAAAAAAATTAAAAAAAATAAAAAAAAATAAAAAAAAGTTTTAGAAAAATGGGAAATTGGGGTGTTTTATAACTTGTGATCTCTTAACTCTCTCCACAAAAAATCTTTAGGAAAAACTATGAACCGCTCAGGATAGTTAACTTTCGTCATGTTTGAGGTTTTTCAAAAACTCTAGTTTGGTTATAGTTATGTTTTTGTTTTCATAAAAACGGGCATTCTCTATAATCTTAGCTATGGATACCAATCTGTCACACCCCGACAATGGCGGAAACATGGGATGCGACTATAGTTTCATCGCACAAGTTACAAGATCATACCATACAAAGTTTGCCAAGTTCTCGATTTACAATAGTTCACCAAATTTACATTTTTGATCCAAAATATACAAGTCTCAAAATAACCCCCACGTGTATACGTCTCTAGTTCCCATTACTCTCGATTTACCTTGGTTTGCAACACACCTGAAAATGATACTCGAAAAGGTCAACATAAAGTTAGTGATCTCGTAGGTTTGAAGAAAACCCAGTCGATGTGCCAAAATTTTTAGTAGTGGACAATTGTGCAATATGACAGTGAATATATGCAAAACATTCCAATTCTATGACTTAATATCCCCGCTAATCATACACCATGACATAGCATCCCCGTGCTAGTCATCACAACAGCATATACCCATGCTCTTGGAGTCGCAACTCCGAGGTCACCCACACCTAAAGCCTACCAGCTAGAGCATTTACTTAGGGCAAGACCATCACAAACATAGCAAATCCATGCTAATCACATACATTGCCATGCATCTTGATGCATACAAGTACAATCAAACCACATAATATTCACATAGTAGTCATAAGCACATAACATTGTCCCAAAAACAAAACCAAAGTTTCGGCACAGTTAGAACACATCAAAACAGTTTTGAGTATCGTTTTCCCCCAACGGAAAAGACATAAAAAGTGGGGCTACGAGAACTCACCTTGACAGATAATAATAATCGCACATATAAAATCTACACAACGTACAACGGTACCTGACGATGTCCTAATCATTAAATTCACTTTATTAACATTTTGTACAAAATTGTCTTATTGTACAAGAATTTGTCCTTACTCACACGAAATACCTTGTTCTCATTACAAAACCCTTTTTCTCATTACAAAACCCTAATTCTCATTACAAACCATTATTCTTATTACAAAACCCTTATTCCTCATTACAAAAACCCTTATTCTCATACAAACCCTTATTCTCATTCTCATAAACCATTTTGGTATCATGGTTGTGTGGTAACTAAGTAAAACAACTCGGTGCACTTGGGCTAAGTGTGACATCAACACATGACACTCAAGAATAGAATCAACAAACTAATATGGGACAATTGTCCAAATGATTCGAGGAAATTCGACGAGAAAAGGGGTAAGAATCCAAAAAAAAGAATCGGAAAATAACAGAATAAAGCACTTCGTAACGGATATAGTATATATATATATTTATATATATATATATTTAATATATATATTTCCTATTTAGATGTTTTTTTGATACTTGAAATATAAATAATAAATTATTTTATTTTTTTGTCTTATTAACCGTGCTAAAAGGGGTAAGTCTAATATCTTCCCATCTTAGTATAACCACGTGATTGTTTTAATATTGAAATTAATTGTTTATTAAAAATTCATCTTTTGTCCTTTAGTCGAATCGACACAAAATAAGTTTTCTACAATATTTTCTAAGTGTGACTCGTTTTTATAAATTTCGACATGACCCGTTCGTTTGTAAGAGGTTCCCAAGGTTCTCAAACCTTAATTTCAACACTTTCCATAATTTTTTCCAAAAGTTCTGACATGGCAAAAAATACTTATCATGAGTCATTTACCCGAACATGACTATATTTGACCATATTTAAACATTTTCACTCCGATAGTATCGTTAACCCATTATATCCATTTGAATGTGTGAAAACACTTATCCGTTTTTTATTCCAAATAGACCTAAAGACGCAAAAACTGTGCGTAAAATGCTTGTATATTACTAGTATTGTGGGGGTCGCGGGGGGCTTTCTCTATTGTGTAGGTAGGATAAAGCAAAAATCACAAGAAAACGGTCAAAAACGAGCAAACACGAACACGGGAACGGAAGAGGACGCAAAAAGCCGAAAGCTGTCTATCAAAGGTCAAAAAGTCAACAATTGGTCAAGCCTTGATCAACTCTCAGTCAACCCAAGTCAAACACAAAAAGACAAATCTAAAGTTACCAAACCAGTCCCTTATTTATAAACCAATCCCAACAAATACATCCTTAAATGTCCTAACGGTTGTTAAATTTAATTTAGATAAAAGTTAACACTTGTTATTTTGTATATTAAGACCAAACCCAAATCCTTTATAACCCGGGCCCAAATCCTTTATACCCCGGCCCAAACCTAGGTCAAAGACCCGGGTCAAACACAAATTAAACGCACCCTTAGAGTAAAAAAAGAAGCGGGAAAGTTTGTTGTTACTGTAGATCGTCTTCTACCTTGTACACACGAGTCAAACCAAAGGGCTTTTGACACAAATTGAGGGCTAAAGATGGGTAATTAAGTAGCAAAAGTACAACATGGCAGGATAAAACGTCACCCAAGCCCTCTCATTGGTGGAAACCCAAGAAGAGAGGACACGTGGATAAGTGAAGTGACACAAAGAGAATGGGATTTTGCACTAGATACATTCACACAACTAGCACACTAGCTGTCATATCACAGATTGCCACACTGGCAATCCGTGTGAAGCTAGATGTGATCCAACATCCCAAATTAAGCATCCAATGATTGATATGATCTAAGGGCCAAAAGAGGAAGGAGCGTGTAACAACCAAGGAGCCTAGAAGATTCAGAAGATGGCTATATTAAGCCATTTATCCTCACACACGAGGACATCTTTCTACACCTAGTTGGTAGCTTTTAGATTTTTAGGAAATTTAGCTTAAGCTTTTAAGTTTTAAGTCAATGTAATTTTCATTTAAACTTTTGTAATTTTCTTTTCAAGTAATGTAATCAAGCCTTTTTAGTTAATGAAATTTGAGTTTTCTTTAATAAATTTGTCAAAAGCTCTCTATAAGCTCTAGTGATAGTGTACGGACCAATAAGCTCTTATAAGCTCTCACAAGTCTATAAGCTTGTGATTGAGCTCAATTCAGTCTTTAATTCACTTAAACCTTAAAATCAGCTTAATACTTTGATTATTGGACTCTTAAGCTTATGGAAGGGAAGCTAGCAAGGGATGAGCTTCCAAGGACTTTTACTGGCTTATCTTTGATAAGCCAGAGCTGTTGATAAGCTCTTTGAGCAATTTATGCCTTTGTTTAGCTAAGGTTTAAGTAAGTTTCTCATTTCCATTTCTGTCTTAGATTACTAGCTTAATAGTTGCTTATTTCTGCTTATTATTAGTTTAACTGTGCTTATCTATATGTTTTTATGCTTGTTAAGTAGCTTTCATTATCTGTTTTTGATTTTTATAGAATAGATATTAGATTTCTCATATTTGCTCTTTAAATCTGTCATAAGCTCAAAAATTCATAGCATAGTTATAATCTCTTTAATTATGGCTTATCTAGTTGTTAGTTTAAGCTTATAAGGTCTGTCATAAGTTGTTTGTTACCTGGTATTCAAGTTTAGATAGCTAGATTTCAAATTCATAAGCTAAAATGAAAATTGCTTTGTTAAAGGGTGTTGGATTAATGAGTTTGAACTTATAGTTCAAATAGTTTGTGTTTTCAATTTGGTCAGTTCATTTTTCATAATCTAAATAATAGTTTTAAAAGGTTTTGATTTCATTAGTTTATGTTCAAGAAAATTTTGAGGCTTAATCTCTTTGTTCCTGCAGCAGGGGAATTTTCCCTTTCCTTTGCTTGTTAAAAATTTGATCCAAGCCTCATTGAGCTTGGATCTTGTTTGTGTTGAGTTTAAACACACTCATTGAGAGTGTCTAGTGCAGGATTGACAAACTTGGTCACCTGCAATATTGGTTTTGCCTCTTTGCCATTTGCATCAGATAGACACCACTGCAGTCTTAAACTGCAGTGATTTTTGATCAAAAATTAGGATAGCTTATTTGGTTTTTAGTTTCTAGAAATTAGTAGGGTTATAGTTAACCTATAGGTTAATATAGATTAAAACTTGTTTTTCACATTTTAGCTTATTTCATAGGGTATTTAGCTTTTAAATTTCATAATAAAACCTTAAAAAGACCAGAAAACAGTTAGTACTAATATTTATCCTTTTCAATTTAGTTTTCTAGCTTTTAGGAGGTGTTTTTATGGTTTGGATTCATAGAATGCTAGTAGGTTGATAAGATTCCAAAAGCTTAGGGTCTGTTTTAGCTTATTGAGCATTTTAGCTTAAGTTGTTTTTAAGCTTTTAGTGCTTATTTCTGAGTTAGCCTTTTAGATCATCAAATTAAGCTAGCCTATAGTGTTCTTAGCTTAGGTATCTTTTCAAATTTGGTTGCTAGGTATCATAAGCTATCTAGGACAGCTTTTAGTTTCAAAATTGAGCTTAATTTGAGTAGTGTGCAAGCTTTTAAGTGAAAAGTAGCTTTTAGGCTTTTAAAAGCTTGTTTCTGAGATAGCAACTTCATAAGCTCTTTAAGAGCTTATTTTTGAGTTTCAGCTTAAACTGTTTTTGTTAAAGTTGCTTAAAAAAGGTTCCTTAACAACTTTTGTTCTTTAAGTTTTTTTAAAAAAAAGGGAAGTGGAAGTCGGGGGTGAGCAAGACTCGAACCCCCGACCTCAACACCTCAACCCTTTATAACACACCACACACCACACTCCCTACCGCTGTGCCCTTGGGTCTTTTTCATAAGACTCTTACACAATCAATTCTTTATATTCATTTTGGCCCAAAAAGCCTTATAAGCTGTTCTAGCTTATTTCACAGCTTATTTGATAAGCTGTGATTTCGGGCTTATTTTTCCTAGGTTTTAAGTAGTGTAAGCTATTTTCTGTAATTTTTCTAGAATTTTTATAGTTCGTTTAGTATTTTTAAACATTTATTTTCATTAAAAACTTTAAAAAATCATAAAAAATAGAAAAATAATCAAAAAAATATAAATCTTTTTTAGAAAATTTTCTTTTATCATAAAGTTCATAGGAAAATTAGTTTTGATTTCGTAGGGTCTAAATTGCAAAATTTCGTTTTTTAAAGAACGGGATTCGTCCCCGTTCTTATTTTTCGTGTTTTAACGCTCATTTTAACTCCGTTTTTGTTCTAGTTTTATTTAAACTTACTTTTTAATCAAATAAAGTCCATTTAAAAAGAAAAATTTAAGTTAGGTCTATTTTTAGGAATTTAGGGTTTTTGATCTCCGTTTAAGGGTCCCGTTTTGCGTTTTTTAGTTAAAATTTGGTTTCCCGTTATTTGTCTTTAAGCATAATAGTTAGAATTTGTTAATTTTAATTATTAAAAGTAGTTAATCAAATCAAACTTTGGGTTCAATTTAAATCATTGTTCGAACATCTAACGTGGTTTCAATTTCACAAGTCGT
This sequence comes from Tanacetum coccineum, assembly GCA_026074375.1. Taxonomy (NCBI): domain Eukaryota; kingdom Viridiplantae; phylum Streptophyta; class Magnoliopsida; order Asterales; family Asteraceae; genus Tanacetum; species Tanacetum coccineum. The sequence goes on from BQNB010005715.1 coordinate 22,259, forward strand.
TGGGGATAACGACCCGTGAATCATACTTCCCGGTTAACATACGTATTATATTATATTATATATATTTGTAAAGATTTTCCTTTTTACCTTTGTCCTCAAGGGTAATCTGGTAATTTTTCATCGTATTATATATTTTATATTTTTTCGTGTTAGATTATATGAATCAATTTTTGGCGCCGCTGCCGGGGATTTATGATTAAGATTCTATCATTTGAAGTTTGTTGATCGTGATTTGAAGACCCTTTCACAGTGAAGATGGAAATCCTGCTTGAGCCAACATCAAACAAGCTCTTGGTAGGTGACTTGTGAGATCCTATACGGATCGAACTTGTGATACTGGATATCGATTCGGTCCAGCTTAGGAATTGACGAATGAATTTTGAAAAAGATAAAAATATTGGTGTGTCATAAAAACCGTTTGCATTTTGACACACCGACTGATTTTCTAAATCGATTTTCAATCTTATGTCCATGGGAAGCCTCACAAGGGTATCTGGACATAGGAAAGCTGAACATGAATTGATGGCTTAATCGGGAAGATAGTAACTTACCAGTTCACTCCTACCGTGTTGTCTGCTTTGAGACGCTCTGGTAATGAGAACGGCTAGTGCAGCTGCGAAACCCTGTTAAGGAGATTCTTAGAAATTTTACCTAATCACAGGTAGTATTTATACTGAGTAACGGGGAACCGTGGTTGTTACAACCGTATTCGATGAAGTAACAAAGCCACTTTTATCCATATATGTTGTTTATCACTAACCTATTTATGCAGATTTCCTGATGGTGGTAGCAGTTTCCCGATGGCAAGTCGAAGCCAATACCACATGCTCATACTCGACCGACATATATAAAGACATCATGAAAGCTTAAGTACATGTTTCAAGACTTCTACTACTCTGATACCGCACGTCCTTTTTGAAGTGACGAAGTGTTACTGTTAAAGAACTTCAAGAAAGATGCATCATTAAAGCTTTCAAGTTATCACATCAAGAACATTATGAGCATGTCGGTCCAAAGTCACAAGATCACAAGATGGAAAGATTTCAAGACGATGTAAAGAGATTATGCTTGGTTGATGATCTCAAGAAGTTCAAGATCACATTCATGTCAAGTCAAAGATACAAGTCAAAGCTTAAAGTCAATGATCACTACATCCATTCACAAGTTAAAGATTGAAGTTAAAGACTATGAGCTCAAGACTAAAGTCAAATCATAGTATGCTAGGTTTAAGTTTTTGTAAATTAGAGTGACCTCCCTTAGGGGGATATTGTTCGGAATACGAAAAGTATCGGTCACTTCCAATATAGCTAGTCGTAGCTCGTAGATTAATCATATGTAATGTTAGAAAGCTAACCAGGCTAAAGGCCCATGGAAAGCCTCTTATGAGGCTCATGGCCAGCCACTATCCATTGTATTTATACCCTCTCCACACATGGAGAGGGTGTTGGTTGTTTATTTTCTCACATAGTTAATGTAATATCTTTCTTTTACTTTCTCTCTCTAAGTGTTCATCCAATCACCTCTTTCTCTCTCTAAAAACCCTAATCGAATCATCATCTATATGTGTTAAGATATTCTACAAAATGTATTTCTTCCCATTAATAGTTTGCACTCGCATTGGTCCACATAAATCCATATGAAGGGTATTAAGAACTTCAAAGTTGGTGTTTTCCGATTTGGGTTTATGGGAATATTTCTGGCTTTTTCCAAGTTGAGAAGCCGAGCAAAGATGATCTTTTTTAAACTTCAACCTAGGTAAGCCTCTGGCTAAATCCTTTCTTGCAAGATCATTGATGGTACCGAATTTCAAATGATTTAACCTACGATGCCACAACCATGATTTGTTTTTGGAGGCTTTGGACAATAAGCAGATAGGATAGGACTTCATCATGTCTTCAACAGAGATAGTGTATAGATTAGTGCCACGATTTCCTTTGAGTAATTCTACACCATTAACGTCTCTGACATAACATGAATGCTTTCTGAACGCAACTTCAAGATCTGAATTGCAAAATTGTCTGACTGAAAAAAGATTGTGTCCTAGTCCTTCTACATAGTATACCCTGGAGATCACAGTAATCTCCATAACCCAAAATAGCACCAAAATGATCATTCCTGAATCTAACTGTCCTGATAAACTTTTTCATGAAATTCCTGAGCCATGAGCGATCCCTCGTCAAATGTTTTGAGCAGTCTGAGTCCAAATACCAAAGGATGATCTGTACGACCTGCATTTAAAAACAGACGAATATGGAAAGTTTGGTACGTTGGATCCCTAATTTCTGTTGGGGTCCTGGTGGTTAGCATTAACAGAAAGTTTCACAGAATCATCAATTGATTGTGTGACAGTTTTAATGGGAGTGTTAGTGAAAATTGCCTTTTCCTGTTTGTTTTTACGCTGGTACCTAGTTAATGGTTTCTGAGAAGTGTTGCTTAATCTCTCAGTTATCACAATTTTACTAGTTCTAGCGCTTTTAGGTTGTTTTAAGGCACAACTTTGGATATAGTAAACCTAGTTAAAGGACACTGTTCTCCTAAAGTGAATTTCCTTCCAGTAGGCTGCCACCGAAATCCTACATTGGTAAACAACTTTCCAGTTGCCTGCCAGACTTGCTTAACCCGCTTAACTCTCCAAACCTTGTTGACAGTGGGTTTCTTAACAAACTTCAAAGACTTCACAACACATTTATCATGATTAAAGGACATTAAGCATTTGTTACAAGTTTTGCAAACAGAATCAGAATTCGAATTAATTACAGTATGCTTATAGCTAATACTAGAATCAACACGATTCTTTTGTTTCACACTACACTTATTATTCCTAGGATGGTCTTCTACTTTCTTTTTGCCACTCTTAGCTGGCAGGGTCCTATCTTTCTTTGTATTGCTCCTTGGCTTTGACCCGCTAGCTGCAGTGGAATCTTTTACTCCTGTAGAAGGAATCATACATTCATTAGTTTTTTCTGTTTTTTGTTGCTCAACATGTGTTTGTGAGTTATTAGCTGAAGTTTCACATGGTTCCACAAAGGTAACTCGCTTTTTCCTATTTAAAGGGGTAGTATCAATCTTTTTATCTCGTTTATTAAAATCCTTCAGACAAGTGCCAATCACATATTCAAGAAATTCTTGAGAGTGTTTAGTATAAAGGCAAATGCAAGTGAGTTATCTAATGTTTTTTCAATCCGGGCCTCTTCAACAATCTCGCAAAGAGTTCCTACACTTTCCTTAAGATGTTTGAGATAATCTAGATAAACTTCTCTATTGTTCCTATTTTGAGGGGGGATTGGTTCAACATCGATTGCATACATACTGGGAGCAAGAACCTTTGGTGTTTCAGCAGGCATAGTGATGCATTTTGTTTTTCCTTTTATTTGAGCTTTTAGGTTCTCAATTTTAGTTAACAAAGAAGTTGTCTTTTCAATGGTTTTAGTACGCGTTAGCTTGATTGAATCATACAATTCCTTGTAATGCTGCTTAACTTTTTCATTTTCTGCCCTAAAACGCTCATTTAGATCTTGAAGGGAATTGACTTTTGCATTTAAATCTTTGTTCTGAGAATCTAAGGCCTTAAAGTCAAAAATGGGATATGCCTCACTATGTTTCTTTTTCAATCGAGAAACTGTCTCTTTCAATTCTCGAATTATAGTTCCCCTTCCTTGAAGCTGTTCTTTTAGGTTTCCGATGTAACAACCCGAGTTTCAGGTCAACGTCTATCCCGAGCTACGATAATTATTTTTGCTACGTAACTAGTTATAGTCGTTCATACTATATAAGGTTTGATAAAAGTTTCCTTTTATAAGGTAATTTCAATCCGTGATTGAGTTTCTATTTGTTTTTAGTGTCTAAGAAAGTCGAAAAAACTTATTTTTGTTGCTCTGAGAGCGTAAATATGCTATTTTTGTATTTTACGGCGTTTCCCCGAGTTTTTGTAAAAACCGTGTTTAAAGGTCATGTTTTACGAGGTTTAACGTTTTAATAAATGTTTTTAAGTAAATTAGTGGGACGGATTTAAACTATTTACAAACGTGGTGTGACCCGAGTTTATAGCCGATTTTATTTATAAAAGAAAACCATTTTGTACTAGTTTTAAAAGGAATTAAGAATGGAGGGACTAAAATTGACAAATTTCTAAACTTGTATTCTATAAATAGGCACCCATACTTCATATATTTTCTTTTTACAAAAATCACTCTCCTCCCTCTTATCTCTTTTGTTCGAACCGGCCACACACCACCACCACTTTTCCTGTTACTTTTTCAGACATGCAATATAATCAATTTATATCATCTTAATCCTTGTTTCAAGAGATACAAATCCCACTAATAAAAACTCACATGCACTAAGTATTGAAGAAGTTAGATTTTTGGTGTGTTATTGGTGATTCGAGTATTAAGGGGTGTTCATAGTGGTTAGATTCTTGTTATTTTGGTGTTGGTTGATTGAAAAGGTTGGTTTGTTTGGGTTTAAGCTTGCGTATGATATCATAAGGTCAAGGGGAAACATAGTTTGATTTTTCTTATAGCATTGTAAGCTTCTATTTATGTTTAAGTGTTGATTAGATTGTGTATATTGCGTATTGTGTGATTATTGCTAGATGATTCAAGTGCGAAAAATATTGAAAGAGTGTTTTGTTATTAACAAAGGTTTGATGGTCTTGGTATAATTACATAGACTAGTTAAGCGTATTTTGATAGTCGGCTTATGTCGAAAATGTTGTTTTCATGGGTTTTGGGTTAACTATGTTGACCAGAAAGTTTGACTTGGTCATGGCGTGTCGAGAAATTTTTGAAATCTATTTTAGGCTTTTGAAAATGATAAAGGATGTTCTAAGGTCCGCTTTGATATAAGGCGGGCCTTGTAACTCCTAAAAACGAACGTTTTACGGCCGAGTCAAGTTTGGGTAATTTTCGGGTAAAAAGTCAAATACGAAGTTTGACTTTTGAAAGTCAAACTTGCGTAAACATTTGAAAAAAGTCTATAATAAGCAAAGGGTTCGTAATGTTAGTTAATTGATAACGAAATATGAAGTTCGGATTATATTATCCTTACTTTCGGCAAGCTTTCTAAAAATGGAAACTTTATGGAAAACATTATAATATTGTTAAGTATGTCAATGAGAAATGTTTTGCGTCGCACTTGGAGATTGTAGTATATGATTGTATATACGTAATAGTAATAAGTATATATATATATATGCAAGTATGCAATATACGATTTAATATACTTTTAGTCACGTACCGCTATATATGTATTATATAGGTCGCGGTTAGACGTGAAGTTACTTGCGCTTGATTGATTGGATAATTGCTTAAGGTGAGTTCATAGCCTCGCATTTAAATCTTTTAATTGTTTTAAAACCCCGCGAGGGGGATACTTGTTTGTTTTATAAAATCGAACTCATATGATTTTATGGTATGCTGGACCCGATTACGAGATTGTTTCCGCATTAGTTGGTATTGTCGAAGTCCCTTATTTCATGAACCGTTAATTGCCTTGCGAAGTGAACGCTAATGCATTAAATAGATCTGTTTGGTTTGACAACCCTGTCCGAGGTATGAATCCGTAGGTGAGCACCCTCTAACGGATATTTTGTAATTAGAAATGTAGTAGGTATATGACAATAATACCTTATTTTGGGGCACTTTAACATATGAAATGCCATATGTACTGTTAACGTTCGATGCCATGAGCTTAATGCGTAAAAGAAAAGAAGTTGATATACATTGCATTTGTTGCATTGTTTTCCCGAGAACTAATTATGTGTTCAAAGATGATTGTTACTAACTATTTTAAATTCTATGAATTTCACTCAACTTTGTTGTTGACGTTTTAAACATGTTTTATCCCAGGTAACCAAGGATGAAGGCAACGATGGCGTGGAGGTGTCGTGCGTGTGATGGATTTATGGAAAGACTACTTGTGTGTTCCGGTCTTTCAAAAACTATGTCTTAAGTTGTGTTAAAACAATGTCTTTTATTTGAAACAATTGTCTTTCAAATGTTGTAATAGACGGTGGTTGCGATTCTGTGGGGACCTAAACGCATTTTAACTCTGATTAATAATGGAACACATGTTTGTTAAAACGTCTCATTTGGGTCGTTTTCTATTATCTTGGTGAATGGTGCTATTTAGTAACGCCCAATTGCTAATTCCACTGCGCAACCCAATGTACGTTGGGTGGGGTGTTACAGAGTAGTATCAAGAGCCTAAGGTTATAGAGAACTTGGTCGAGTCTTTTTGAAAACCTAAGCTATAACATTTCTACACGCACACCGAGACTCCTCGTTGTCATTAGTTACCTATAGAAAGAAAAGGTAAATTTATTTGATTATTATGTATAGGTATATTTACATATGTGTTATATGAATAATTAAATGGTTAAGTATGGATATATTTATGCATGTGTTGGATGCATAAATTGTTATGTATTGATGCATTTTGCATGTGTTGTATGCATAGAATGTCATGTGATTATATGATAACTCTCATTATATATGTTTGAAATATAATTGAGGTATACGTGAAATGAGAATGTCACGGATTGTGAATTTTTATTTGTTGCGCTTTGATGCGAACTGTTATTTTGATAATAGTGTTTCAATGATAATAAGAAGTGATACGCTATTAAGTAAGTATTGTATGATATTTCTAGATTATCATGGTGAATGTAATTCCTCCCGATCATGTGGATGATGTACCTGTTGTTGAGCCGAATCAACATGATGATGTTCTTATTGTTCCCGAGCCTGTCTTAGTGGATGAAGACGAGGACCCAGAAGAAGATGAATTTAAGGAAGAAGAAGATGACATGGAAATTGACATCAAGGACGATGAGAATAAGCCTGAGTTGACTTACCCTTTTGAAGAGGTGGATCCTCTTAACCCTTCGCCGCCTGCTTCTGAGTCAGAACCTGAGGATGCGATCGAGGTTGAGAACCCAATTAAGCACGAGGATGAGACTGTTCCTGCTAGTGTCCATGAGGTAGGTGAATCGTCTACTGCTCCTTTTCATTGTGAGGACAATGATGGTCTATTGCCTGGTCTCATGAGAAGGGACATTAACTCTCTTTTTGGTCGGATGGCTTCTCTGTCAAGACGATTGTGTGGTCGCGAGACGGCGCATGCATTGGTCGAGAAGAAAGGAAAAGCAAAAGACGAGTACTATGGTAAGTTGATTTTAGACTTGGGTAATGAAGTGCGTTCTAGTGTGGAGCAAGGAATGACTGCAATGGAAAAGCTAGATGAAAAGCTTGGTAATGCTGAAGATAAGGTTGAGTGTAAGAAATTGAAGAATGAACTTGAAGAAGCAAGGTTTAGCAACATATTCCTTCGTATGCAGAACGAACGAGTCCAAAGAGATCTCTATTGGACTAGAGTTCGATCTCATGAGTTCTATCAAGAGATGATTCGTAGAGGATTTGTGTTTGAAGAAAGACCGAATGAAGCTATCAATGTTCCGATTAAAGATGAGAAGAGTCCATCATCCGAGCCGCGAGGATCTCCTCGTGATTCGTAGTAGTTTAGATTCAATTGTGGTATCTTTATTGTGTAATCACTAAACTGAGTCCTCAGTTAGTAGAATTGATTCTATTAGTTGTAACGATTTGTATCATATTATAAAACAATACAACTGTGTATTAACTCTCTTGTAATGAAAAATGAATGACTATCTTTTGATTACTACTTGATGTTGTGTGACTGTTGCTGTGATTGATTTGTCATTGTACAATGTTATGAGTATATCATGTTATGAATGCTTATCAGATTGTTTTTTGTGTGATGTGACAGAATCATGCCTCCAAAGTCTGCACCTATGACTCAAGCTGCTATCCGTCGATTGATCAAGGAAAATGTCGATGCTGCTATCGTTGCTGAGCAAGCTAGACATGTGAATGTTGGAAATGATGCTAGGGGATCTGGACCAACTAGGGATCAGGATGCCACACCTGCTGCTCATGAGTGCACTTTTAATGGATTTATGAAGTGCGATCCTACTTCTTTTCGTGGTATTGAAGGAGCTGTTGAATTATTAAGATGGTTCGAGAAAACTAAGAGTGTTTTTAGAATCAGTAAATAGACAAAGGGCAAGAAGGTTAGGTTTGCTGCTGCAAAATTACAAGGACCTACTTTGACTTGGTGGAATACTAAGGTTGCAACCATAGGTTTGAAGACTGTGAACCGAATACCTTGGACCGAGATGAAGCAATTGATGACTGCCGAGTTTTGTCCGATAGAAGAAATTCAATGTATGGAGCACGAATTGTGGAACTTGAAGGTTAAGGATTATAACATTGTGGCTTATACTCAGAGATTCAATGAACTTGCATTGATGTGTCCGAGAATGGTTGAGCCAGAAAGAGTGAAGGTTGATGCTTACATCCGGGGATTGACTGATAACATCAAGGGTGAAGTTACTTCTTCTAAGCCTGCTAACCTGGACGAAGCTGTGCATATGGCTCACAAGTTGATGGATCAAAAATTGCAAGCTAGAGATGAAATAATTTTGAAAGGAAAGAAGCGAAAGTGGGAGAGCTTTCAAAGTGGAAATAGTAGTGGTAAGGGCAATAAAAGGGATAACTCATGTTAAACTTTGCAGAATAACCAAAGGCAAGGAAACGCGCGAGCTATGGTTACCACTCCTACTGATGGAAAGCTTCCTTTGTATGAGCATTGTTTTACTCGCTACGTTGGTCAGTGTACGATCAAGTGCCACAAGTGTGGGAAGGTTGGATACAAGTCAAGGTACTGTAAGGAGAAAAATGTTGCCACAGGTGCAAATGCTCTGCCCATTCCGACTTGTTATGATTGTGGTGAGCAAGGTCATACTAAGAATCGATGCCTAAGGAAGGTTAATCAAGAGTAAGTTGGAGAAGTACGTGGCCGAGCTTATGTTATTAAGGATGCTAAGCCGAAGGGTCCGAATGTGGTTACGGGTACGTTTCTGCTAAATAACTATTATGCTTTTGTTTTATTCGATTCGGGTTCCGATAGGAGTTTTATGGATACTAGATTTAGTTTCATGCTTGATATCGATCCGGTTAAAATAGGAGCTAGTTATGAGGTAGAGTTAGCTGATGGAAGGGTAGCTAGTACGTACACTATTTTGAAAGGTTGCACTTTGAATTTAGTGAACCTTGTTTTTGAAATCGATCTTATTCTGATTGAGCGTGGTATGTTTGACGTCATCATCAGTATGGATTGGCTTGTCAAGCACGATGTCGTGATCCTCTGTGGCGAGAAAGTTGTTCATATACCGTATGGAAACAAGATGTTGATAGTCGAGAGTGACAAGGGTGTATCACGATTAAAGGTCATATCGTGTATCAAGGCACGTAAGTACGTCGAGCAAAGTTGTCATTTGTTTTTGGCACACGTGACGGAAAACAAGTCGAAGGAGAAACGATTGGAAGACATGCCTGTAATTCATGATTTTCCTGAGGTGTTTCCTGAGGAGTTGCCAGGACTACCACCGCCAAGGCAAGTAGCATTTCAAATTGATCTAGTACCAGGGGCTGCACCTGTTGCACGTGCACCGTATAGATTGGCACCGTCTGAGATGAAAGAGTTGTCAGTACAATTGCAAGAGCTGCTGGAGAAAGGATTTATTCGTCTAAGTTCATCACCGTGGGGAGCACCGGTTTTGTTTGTAAAAAAGAAAGATGGATTTTTTTAGAATGTGTATCAATTATTGTGAGTTGAACAAGTTGACTGTCAAGAATCGTTATCCTTTTCCAAGAATTGATGATTTGTTTAACCAACTGCAAGGTTCGAGCGTGTATTCTAAGATCGATCTACGATCAGGATATCACCAGTTACGCATTAAAGAAGAAGACATTCCAATTACTGCATTTAAAACTCGGTATGGTCACTTTGAGTACTAAGTAATGCCGTTCGGATTGACTAATGCGCTTGCTGTGTTTATGGACTTAATGAACCGCGTATACAAGCCATATCTTGATAAGTTCTTCATAGTGTTCATCGATGATATTTTGGTTTATTCCAAGGACGAAGAAGAGCATGGGAAGCATTTGAAGATTATTCTGGAGTTGCTTAAGAAAGAGTGTGACTGTTGTGATTGATTGATTTGTCATTATACCATGTTATGAGTATATCATGTTATGAATGCTTATCAGATTGTTTTTTGTGTGACGTGACAGAATCATGCCTCCAAAGTCTGCACCTATGACTCAAGCTGCTATTCGTCGAATGATCAAGGAAAGTGTTGACACCGCTATTGCTGCTGAGCGGGCAAGGCAAGCAAATGTCAGAAATAATGCTAATTGATCTATGCCAGTTAGAGGTCAAGACACTACACCTGCTGTTCGTGAGTGCACTTTTGCTGGGTTTATGAAGTGCAATCCTGCTGTCTTCCGTGGTATTAAAGGAACTGTCAAATTGAGAATATGGTTCAAGAAAACTAAGAGTGTTTTTAAGATCAGTAAATGTTTGCAGAAGGTAAGAAGGTAAAGTTTGATGCTACTACATTAGAAGGACCAGCTTTGACTTGGTGGAAAACTAAGGTTGCAACTATAGGTTTGGAGACTGTGAACCAAATGCCTTGGACTGAGATGAAGCAACTGACGACTATAGAATTTTGTCCAATAGAAGAAGTTCAAAGAATGGAGCACGAATTGTGGAACCTGAAGGTTAAGGAGTATGATGTTGTTGCTTATACTCAGAGATTTAATGAACTGGCTTTGATGTGTCCAAGAATGGTAGAGCCTGAAAGAGTGAAGGTTGATGCTTATATCTAGGGATTGACTGATAATATCAAGGGTGAAGTGACATCTTCTAAGCCTGCTGATCTGAACGAAGCTGTACGTATGGCACACAAGTTGATGGAGCAGAAATTGCAAGCTAGAGATGCAAGGTTTTTGGAAGGAAATAAGCGAAAGTGGGAGAGCTATCAAAGTGGAAACAGTAGTGGTAAGGACAATCAAAATGATAACTCTCGTCAAACTTTACAGAATAGCCAAAAGCAAGAACATGCGCGAGCCATGGTTACCGCTCCTACTGATGGAAAGCTTCCTTTGTATGAACGATGTTTTACTCACCACGTGGGTCAGTGTACGATCAAGTGCCACAAATGTGGAAAAGTTAGGCATAAGGCAAGGTATTGTAAGGAAAAGAGTGTTGCCACGAGTGTTAACGCTCAGCCTGTTTGGACTTGTTATGATTATGGTGAGCAAGGTCATACTAGGAACTGATGTCCAAAGAATATTAAGCTAGAAGAAGTTAGAGAAGTTCGTGGCTGAGCTTATGCTATTAAGGATGATGAACCTTAAGGCCCGAATGTGGTTACTGGTACGTTTCTGCTCAATAACCGATATGCTTCGGTTTTATTTGATTTGGGTTCTGATAAGAGTTTCATGAACACTAGATTTAGTTCATTGCTCGATATCAAACCAATTAAAATAGAGGATAGTTATGAGGTAGAGTTAGCTGACGGAAGGATAGTTAGTACGAACATTATTTTGAAAGGTTTCACTTTGAACTTAGTGAACCACATTTTTTAAATCGATCTTATGCCGATTGAGCTTGGTACGTTTGATGTCATAATCGGTATGGATTGGCTTGTCAAGCATGATGCCGTTATCGTCTGTGGTGAGAAAGTTGTTCGTATACCGTATGGGAATAAGACACTGATAGTCGAAGGTGACAAAGGTATGTCTCGACTGAAGGTTATATCTTGTATTAAGGCCCGTAAGTATGTCGAGCGAGGTTGTCATTTGTTTTTGGCACACGTGACGGAAAACAAGTCAAAAGAGAAACGAATGTAAGACGTGCCTGTAATTCGTAATTTTCTTAAGGTGTTTCCTAAGGAGTTTCCAGGACTACCACCGCCGAGGCAAGTATAATTTCGAATTGATCTAGTACCGGGGGCTGCACCTGTTGCACATGCACCATATAGATTGGCACCGTCTCAGATGAAAGAGTTGTCGGTACAATTGTAAGAGCTACTAGAGAAGGGATTTATTCGTCCGAGTTCATCACCGTGGGGAGCACCAATTTTGTTTGTGAAGAAGAAAGATGGATCTTTTAGAATGTGTATAGATTATCACGAGTTGAACAAGTTGACTATCAAGAATCGTTATCCTCTTCCGAGAATTGATGATTTATTTGACCAACTGCAAGGTTTGAGCGTGTATTATAATATCGACCTGCTATCAGGATATCATCAGTTATGCATTAAAGAAAAAGACATTCCAATTACTGCATTTAAAACTCAGTATGGTCACTTTGAGTACTAAGTTTTTTTGTTTTTTGTTTTTGTTTGTTTTTGTGTGTTTTGTTTGTGTTGTTTTTCGTTGTTCTCTGTTTGTGTTGTTTGTGGGTGTTCTGTTTTGTTTGTGGTGTTGGTTTGATTTGTGGTTTTTTTGTTTTTTTTTGTCTTTTTGGGTTGTTGTTGTTTTTTTATTCGCTATTTTGTTTTTTTACTTTTTTGATTTGTTTTTGTTTCGTGTGTTCGTTTGTTTTTAGTTGTTTTTTATATGTTTGTTTGTGTTTTTCATTTTTTTGTCTTTGTTTCGGTTGGTTTTTGTTGGTGTCTTGTGGTGTTTGTTTTTGGATTGTTGTGGTTGTGTGTTTGGGATTGATTGTTTGCGTTTTGTTGTTTTTTGTATTATTTGTTTTGTTTGTTTTGTGGTTTTTTTTGTTGTTGGTGTATTCTTATTGTGATTTTTTGTTGTTTTCTTGTTTTTTTTTGTTCTGTTTGTTTGTGTTTTGCTGTTGTTTTTTGGTGCTTTTTTTTTGGTTTTGTTTGTTGTGTTGGTGATTTTTTTTTGTTTTTGTTTGTTTTTTTTGCTGTTCTGGTTTTTTTAGTTGTGTGGTTTTGTTTTTCTTTTATGTCTTGTTTGTTGCTTGTTTTTGATTTTTGTGTTTTTTTTGGATTTTGGAAATATTGTTATTTTCTTGTGCTTTGATCTGGTTGTTTTTGGTTTGGTTATGCTCGGTTTTTGTGTCGGTGATTGGGTTTTTGTGTTTTTTTTTGCTGGTTTGCTTTATTTTGGCTTTTTTCATGTTCGTTTTGTTGTAGTGTGTTGTGGTATTTTTTGCTTTTTGGGTTTGAGGAGTCTTGGTTTTTTTAAGTGTGTCTTTTCTATTTGTTGTTATGTTGTTTTGTGTGTTTGGGTTTTGTTTTGTTTGTTGTGGTTTTTTTTTTGTGTTTTGTTTGATTTTTTTTTATGTTTTGTTTTTTTGTTTGTGTTGTTTAATTTTTGTGTTTGTTGTTTGGCGTTTGTTGGTGTTGCGTTCGTGCTTTTAGGGTTTGTTTAGTTGTTGTTAGGTCGTTGATTTTTTGGTTTGTGTTTTTTGGTTTTTTTGTATGTTTGTTTGTTTGTTGGGTTTATGTTTTTGCATTTGTTTTGTTTTTTTGGATGTGTTTTGTTCTTTGTTGTTTTCTGTGTATTTTGTTGTTGTTGTGTGTTGTTGTGGTGTATTTAGTTTTTTGTGTTTTTTTGTTTGTTTTAGTTTTGTGTTTGTATTTTTGTTTTTTTGTTTTGTTGTTATGTTTTTTGAGTTTCTTGTTTGTTGGGTCTATTCTTTGGTGTTTGGAATTTGTTTTTGTTTGTTGTTTTGTCTTTTGTTGTTTTTGTGTTAGGTCTGTATTTTCTTTTTGTGTTCGTTTTGTGTTTTTATTTGTGTTGTTTTTTTTCCTGCTTATTGTGGTTTTTGTTGTTGTTGTGTTTTGTTTGGCTTTGAGTTTGTGCTGTTGGTTTGTGTTGTGGTCGTTGGTTTTTTGATTTGGCTTTCTGTCTTGTTGTTTGTTTGGATATTCTTGTCTTTTGATTAATTTGTTTTTTTGTTTTTTTTTTTTTTGTTTTTGGTGTGTTTGTTTGATGTGTGTGGTGGGTTTTCGTTCTTCGTATCTTTTTTTTGGTGTTTGCTTTTTTATTTGTTTTATTGATGTTTTTGATTTTGTTGTTTATGTGTGTTTGGCATTGTTTGTTTTTTTGTGTTGTTTGTTTTTTGTGTTGGTTTTTTGTTTTTATTTTGTTATGTTGTTTGTTTTGTATTTTTGGTTGTAGATGATTTGGATTTTAGGGATTTTTGTTATTGGTCTGGTGGGGGGAATGTGTTCTACTTTTTTGTTGTTTGTGTTAGTTGTTTGGTTGTTGATTTATTTATTCTTTTGTTTGATTCTGCTTTTGTTTGGTTTTTGTTTTGTTTGCGTGTTTGGTCGTTGTTTGTTTATTTTTGTTTTTTTGTGGTATGTGTGGCGTATTTGCTGTTTTCGTGGTGTGTTGTTTGGGTTTTTGTGTTGTTTTGTTGTTGAATGTTTATTTTTTTGTCTTTTTGTATGGTGTGAGTTTGTTTTTGTTTGGGTGTTTGATTTTTGTTTGTTGGTTTTGTTTGTTTGTGGGTTGGTGTATTTTTGTTTTCTGGCTTGATTGTTTTTGTTGTTTGTGCTTTTTGTGTGTTTGTTTTGGTTGTTGTTGTTTTGTTGTGGGTTGTTTTTGGTTGTTGTGCGATTGGTTGTCGTTTTGGTGTTTGGAATGGGGTAGAAGTGTTGTATTGGTATGTTGTTGTTTACTTTTTTTTTTTGTGTGGTTTTTGTTCTTGTGTTGTTTTGTTTATGGTGTTTTTTTTTTGTAGTTTTAGTTTATTGGTTTTGGTTTTGTGTTGTTTTTTTTTTGTGTTTTGTGTGTTTTGTGTGTTGTGTTTTATTGTTTGCTGTTTTTGGTCTGTTTTTGTGTAGTGTTGTTTCTGTGGTCTTATTTTCGTTTGTTTTGTGTTATTTTGTTGGTTATGTGTTGTCGTCGTGTTGGCCGTTGTAAGTTGTTGTGGTTTTTGTTTGTATGTTTGTTGTTGTTCTTTTTGGTTGTTTTGTTCTTTGTTTTGTCGTGATTTTTTTTGTTTTTTGTTGTTGTTTTTTATGTATTTTTGTTATTTTTTGTGTTGTTTGTTTATTTTGTTGTTTGTTTGTTTTGTTTGTTTTGTCGTTTGTTTGTTTGATTGTTGTGTTTGATTTTTTGTTTTTTGTTTGTTATGTTTGTTGGTTTTGTTTTCTTGTTTTTTGTTGTGTTTTTTTTTTGTTTTGTCTGTTGATGTTGTTTATTGTTTTTGTATTTCTTTTTTGTCTTGGTGCTGTTTGTTTTGTTTTGTGTGTTGTTTGTGTTGTTGTTGTTTTTTTTGTTATTTTGTTTTGTGTATTAGTCTTTATTGTTGGTGTTTTTTGTTGTGTGCTTTTTCTTGTTGATGTGTTTGTGTTTTTACGTTTGTTTGTTTTTTTATTGTATTATGTTGTTTTTTTTTGTTTTAGTTTGTTTTTCTTTTTGCTTTTGTTGTGGGATTTTATTTGTGTGTTTTAATTGTTGTATTTTTTTTGTTGTGTTTTTTTTTT
This sequence comes from Tanacetum coccineum, assembly GCA_026074375.1. Lineage (NCBI taxonomy): Eukaryota > Viridiplantae > Streptophyta > Magnoliopsida > Asterales > Asteraceae > Tanacetum > Tanacetum coccineum. The sequence continues at coordinate 37,602 of BQNB010005715.1, forward strand.
TTGTGTGTTTGTTGTGTTTTTTATGGTTTGGTGTCGGGTGTTTTGTTTTTTGTGTTGTTTTTGTGTGGTTGTGTTGCTGTGGTACGCTCTTGCTTTATTTGTAGTTTGTTGTTTTCTATGTTTTTTTTGTTGTTGTTGTATGTTTTGAGAGCGGGAGGGGTAATTGTTTTTGTTTTTGTTTTTTATTTATGTGTGTTGTTTGTTTGTTTTTTTTTTGTGATTTGTGTGTTTTGTTCTTTCTTGTGTGTTTTGTTTGTTGTTTTGTCGCTTTGTTTATGCTTTGTTATTTGTTTGTGCTTTGCGGGTCGGTAGTTGCATGTTGTGTTGTTTATGTGGTATGGTTGTGTTTTATTTTTTGTGGTTTTTGTGGCAGTTTTGTTTTTGTTTCTTGCTTGTGCTTTGTTGGCTTGTCTTGTTTTCTGTTTTCGATTTTGGTTCTTGATTTGGCTTGTTGTTTGTTTGTGTTTTCTTTTTTTGTTTTTGTGTGTTTTTGGTTTGGTTTGTTTTTTTTGTGGTATTTTTGTGTGGGGTTGTGTGATGTTAGGTTGTTTTGACGTTATGCTGGTTGTTTTTGTGATGGTTGTGTATTGGTTGTTTGGTTTTTGTGCTTTGTTTGTTGTGTTGGTAGTGTTTTTGTATTTGTGTTGTTTCCTGTTGGTGTTTTCTGTGTAATTTTTTTTTTGTTTTTTTTTGGTTTATTTTTTTTTTTGTTGCGTTGATCGAAATGTCTTCGGGGCTGTTTGTTGTTTGTGTTGTGGTTAGTTTGTTTTTTTATCTGTTGTATGTTATTTTTGTTGTTGTTGTCTTTGGTGTTGGTGGTTTTTTCTGGCTTGTTTTTTTTGGTTAACCTTTTCGTCGTTATCGTTTGTTTCTTTATTGATTATTTGTTCTTTGTCTAGTGTTTTCGTTTTTTTTTGGCCATTTTGCTTTTGTTATTTTTTGTTTGCTTCATTTTCTGCTCTGCGCTTGGGTTGTTATGCTATCATTCGTTTTGTTGTGTTATTTGTGTTTTTTTTTATGTTTTGTTTGTTGTTTTGTTTGCTGTCTGTGTTAGTTTGTGATCTGTTATGTTTTTTGGTTGTGTTGTTGTTTTGTGTTCTTTGTTTTGTCTCTTTGTTGTTTTTTGTTCTTTTTATTGGATTTTGTTTGTGTTATGTAGTTTCGTTGTGTTGTGTCTCTTTTGCTGTTTTTTTGTTTTTTGATTTTTTTTTTGATTTTGTTTTTGGTTGTTGGGGTTGTGTTTCTTTATTTTTTTTGTTTTGTGTTTTGTGTGTTTTTTGTTCTGTGTTTTTTGTTTGTGGTTTGTTTCTTTTTTTTTGTTTTGTTTTTTGTTGTCAGTTGCTTTGTTGTTGTTGTTTGTTTGTTGTTTTGTGTGGGGGATTCGCTGGTCGTGTTTTCGATTTGTGTTGGGGTATTTTTTTGTTTTGTTATTTGCTGTGTGTTTGTGTTTTTTCGTGCTCTTTGGTTTTTTGTGTGTTGGTATTTTTGTTTTCTTGTTGTGATTTGTTTTTTTTGGTGTGTTGTTTTGTTGTGGTGTGTTTTTTGGATGGCTTTGGCTTTGTTTGTGTGTATGTGTTTGTTTGTTTTTATGCTGTGTTTTTTGTGTTTGTTGTTCTTTGTTTGGTGTTGTTTTTTTATGTTTGTGTTTTGTTTTGTGTATATGTTGTTTTGTGTTGGTGTGTTTTTGATTATATGTGTTTTTGTTTTTTTTGAGTCTTGTGTGTTAGTATGCTTTTCGTTTTTCTGTGGTTTTTGTGTTTTCAATTTGTTGTGGTTGTATGTGTTATGTTTTTTGTATGTTTTTTTGTAGTTTTTCGGTTTTTAGTTTTGGGTGTTTTGTTTGTTTTGGTGTTTGGTTTGTTGTTATTTTGTTTTGTTGTTGTGTGTGTTTTTTTGTTTGTTGTTTGCTGGTTGTTTCTGTGTCTTTTGTGTGTTGTTTTGTTGTTGAGTGTGTATTGTGGTTTTGTGTTTTTTTGTTTGGTGGACTTTGTTTTGTTTTTTGTGTTATGTTGTTTTTTGCGTTTGTGGTTATTTTGTGTGTTGGTGATCTGTGGTGTTGAGTTGTGTGTCTCTTTTTTTTATGTTGTATTGTTTTTGTTGGGCTGTGGTTTTTTGGTTTTTTGTGGTTGTTTTGTTGTTGTGTCTTATGTTATGTGTGTTTTGTGTGGTTTGTTTTTGTTGTTTGTGTTTTGTTTTTCTATCCGTGTTTTTTTTTTTGCTGTTGTTTGTTTGTGTTTGTTTTTTTTTTTGGTTTGTTGGAGTTCGGTTTATATTGTTGGTTTTCGTATTGTGTTTGTTTTTGTTGTTTGTTTTTTTTATTGTTTTTTGTTTGGTTTTGTTTCTTGTTTTTTTGTTTTGGTTGATTTCTTTTTGTTTTGTTTTTTGTTTGTTTTTTGAGTTTTTCTGATCTTGTTCTCATGTTATGTGTTTTTGGTTAGTTGTTTTGTATTGTTGTTTTTTGGGTTGGTCGGTCTATTATTTGTTTGGTGGCGGTCGAGTGTTTGTGTATGTTGGTATTGGTTATTTTTGTTGTGCGTTAGTTTTTCTTGTCTTGTTGTTTTTTTGTGTTATTTTTTTTTGTGTTTTGTTACGTCCTTTTGTATGTTGTTGTGATTTGTTGTTGTTTGTTGTTTTTGTTTTATGGGTTGTTTTTGTTTTTGTGGAGGGGTTTTTGTTGTGTTTTGTTTTGGGCTTGTTTGTTTTTGGTTTTATTTTGTTTTTTGTTTGTCTAGTGTTTGTTCGTTTGGTGTTTGTGTCTTGGGGTTCTTTTTTTGGTGTTTGATTGTTCTTTTTTTGTTTTTTTTTTTTTGGTAAGTTTTTTGCGTTTATTTCTGTGTCCGTTAGTATGTTGGTGTTGTTTTTTATTTTTTGTGTTTTTGTTGGTTGCGTTTTGTGTTTTTTGTTTTCACTGTGCGTCAAAGTTATGTTTTGATGTGTGTGTTTTGTTTGTTTGTCTTTTTGTGTTATTTTTATGTTGTTGTTTTTTGTGTGTGTTGTTATTTTTTTTGTTGGGTTTTTGTGTGTTTTGGTGTATTGTGTATTGGTTTTTGTTGGTTTGTTATGTTTTTTGATTGTGTTTTGTTTGTGTTTTGTTTTTTTTGATTTCGTTTTCTTCCTTTGGTTTTGTTTGTTTTTACTTTTGTTTTGTTTGTAGTTTTTGTTTTTTTTGTTGTTTGCTGACTGATAGCCTGGCTGCTAAGTTTTGAGTTGGTGTGTTTTTGTTTGGTAGTTTTGTTTTGCGTGGTTTTGTTGTTGGTTTTTTGTTGGTTTTGTGTTTTTTGTTTTTTTTGTGGTGGTTTGTTGTTTCTGTGTGGTTTAATTTGTTTGTTTTAATGTTTTGTTTTTGCTGTGTTTTGTGTTGTTTGTTGTTTTGTTTTGTGCTTGTTTTGTTTTTTGTTTTGTGATGTGCTGTTTGTTTTTGTTTGGTTTTTTGCTGTGGTGTGTTTGATTTTTGTTTTTTGATCGTTGTGGTTTTTGTTTTTTTTGTTGTTTTGTTTTGCTTTTTCTTACTGTTTTTGTTTGTAGAGTCATTTTTTTTTGTCTTTTATGTTGTGTTTTATTATATCGTCGGTATGCATTGTTTTTTTTTTGTTTTTGTTTGTTTTGTTTTTTGTTTTTTTTTGTGGTTTTTTTGTTGTGGTTTGTGTTTGTTGGTTGTTGTGGTTTATGTTTTGTTTTTTTTTTTGTTTCTGTTCTTTTTTTTTTTTTGTTTTGTTGATTTTTTTTTTGTTGGTGTTTTAATGTTTTTGGTTTTTTTTGTGTGATTGTTGCTGTTGTTCTTTTTTGTTGGTGTTGTTGTTTTCTTTTGTTTTTGTTTTATTTGATTCTTGTTTCTGTTTTTGGTTTGTTTTTCTTGTGTTTTTTTTTTGTGTTTTTTGTTTTTGGTTGGCTCTTTGATTTTTTGTATTTGTGGGTGTTTGTTGGGATTTATTGTCTGTTAGTTTGTTGTGTCTTTTTGTTTGATTGTTATGTTTGTTTTTGTTTTGTTGTGTAGTTTTTTTGTTTTTGGTTTTGTTTTGGGAGGGGCGGCTTGGTGTGTTTTTTCGTTTTTTTGTTTTGGCTTTTTCTGTTTTTGTTGTTTTTTTTGGTTTTTAGGGTTTGGGTATTTTATTTATTGTTATAATTTTTTTTTTTTATTTGTTGTTTTTGTTTGTTTTTTTTGTTTTGTTTTGTTTTTATTGCTTATTTTTGTTGGTCTTTTGTTTGGGTTAGTTGTTGTATTTTTTGTATTTTGTGATGTTTCTGGGGGTTATTTTGGAATGCTTGTATGATTGCATTGGATTTTGTTGTTTTGTTGGCTAGTTTGTTTTGTTTGTTGGTTGGGTTTTGTGGTTGTTGCTTTGTGGGTTGTGTTGTTTTGTTTGTTTTTGGTTGTTGGATTCTTGTTTTAGTGGTTTTTCTTTGTTTGTTTTGTGTGTTGCTTTTGGTTGGTTGAATAATTTCGATCATGTATGTGTTATTTTGTTTGTTTTTGGTTTATGTTTGTTGTTGTATGGTCTTGTTTGTTTGTTGTGGTGTTGTTGTTTGGGTGGTGTATTTGGTGGGTGTTGATTTTTTTTTGTTTTGTTTTTTTTTTGTTGTTTTTGTTAATTATTCGTGTTTTGAGTTGCTGATTTTTTTTATTGTTTGTTGTGTGGTTGTTTGTGTTTTTTTTCAGTGTTGTTGGTATTTGTGGTTTTTTTTTTGGTTTTTTTGTCTGGGAATGCTCTTTTTGGAGTGTTGTTTTTGTGTGTTTTTCTTATTGTGTTTTTTTTTTTTTTGTGTTGTTTGTGCTGTTTTCCGTTTTTGTGTGTTGGGTGTTTTTGTTTTCTATTCTGATGTGTGTGCTGGTTGGTAGTCTGCTTTGGTTGTGAATGTTGTTGTTGTTTTGTAGTTTGTTGTTTTATTTGTGGTTGTTCGTGTTTCTCTTTGTGTATTCGCTTGTTTGTTGGTGAATCTTTGTGTTGCGTTTTTTGTTTTGTTTTTGGTATGTTATTGTTTTTTGTGATGGTTGTTATTGTTTAATTATGTTTTGTTGTTTGTGCTTTTGTTTTTTTGTGTGTGGTGTTGGTGCTTTTTATTTTGCTTGGGTTTTTTTTGTTTTTGTATTTTGTTGGTGTGCTGGTTGTTATTGTTATTGTCTTTGTTGTGTTTGCTGTTGTTGGGTTCTTTCGTGTGTTTTTATTTGTGTTGCGATTTTGTGTTTTTTGTTGTGTGGGTTTATTTGGTTTTTTTTTTATTTTTTTTTTGTTTTGTATGTTGTTTTGTGTTGCTCTCGTTGGTGGTCATATTTGTTGTTGTGGTCAGTAAGTTTGTTGGTGTATTTTTGTGGTTTTGTTTGTTGTGTGTTTGTGTTTTGTTTTGATTTTTTGTGTTGTTGGGTTTTTCTTTGTTTTTTTGTTTGTCTTTTCTTTGTTTTTCTTTTGTTGGTTATTGTTTGTTCTATTTGTTGTATTTCTATGTTTTTTTGTGTGTTTTGTTTGTTGTTTGTTTTGGGATACAGGCGGTTGTTGTTGTTTGTTTTTGTTGATGTGTCTTGTTTTTTGTTGTTTTTTTGCATTTTGTGTGGTTTTTTTGTTAATTTTTTTTTTTTGCTTTTTTGTTTGATTTGTTTGTTTTTATTTGATCTGTAGTCTATAACCGTGCTTGATGTTTGTGTTTGTTTTTGTGGATTGTCTCTTTTTTTGTTTGGGTTTATATTGATTTACTTTTTTTTTTTAGTTGTTTTTTTTTGTTGTGTTTATTGTTTGTGTGTTTGGTTCTTTTGTTATGTTTGTGGTTTTTTGTGGTTATTTTTTGTAGTTTTTGTTGGCTTTGGTTTGTTTTTTGTGTTGTTTTGTTTGCTTGTTTTGTTTTTGTTTGGTGTCTGATTTTTTGTTGTGTTAGTGTCTTTGTTTGTGTGATTTGAGTGTTTGTTTTTTGTCTGTTTCTGGGTGTTTTTATTATTTTTGTTTTGTGTGCTCGGTTGATTGTTTCTGTTTGTTTGTTTTTTTCTGTTGGTGTGTTTTTTTTTTTTTTTTGGTTTTTTTTTGTTTTTTTTCTTGTGTGGTTGCTTTTTTTTTTTGGGTTATTATTTTTGTTTTTGTTTTTGTCTTGTGTTTGTGTTTTTTTCTGTGTTTTTGGTGTCTTATGTTTTTGTTTGTTTTGTGCTGCTGAGTGTTTTTTGATTTTATGTGTGTTTGTTGTTGTTTTTTTTTTGTTTTGTGTGGGTTTCTTGATGTTGTTTTTTTTTGGTGTTTGGTTTTTTGTTTCTTGTTTTAGTTGGTTGGGGGTCTTGAGTTTGGTGATTGTTTTGCTTTGTTTTGTTTTTTTTTGTGTTTTGCTTTTCTTTTGTGTTTTCTATTTGTTTGGTTTTTTTTGATGTTGGGATGTATTTTGATTTTTACTTTTGTTTTGTTGTTTTTTTGGTGCTTTTTATTTTGCTTGGTTTTTGTTATTCTTTTGTGTTGTTTGGTTTTTTTGTTGTTTGTGGTTGTTGGTTTTTTTTTGTCTTTGGGGAGGGGTATTGTTGTTTTTGTTTTGTTTGCTTTTTGTGCTTTGGTTTGTTTATCTGTTGTATGTTGTTGTTTTGCTTTCGTATGTGTGTCGTTATTTATTTTTTTGGTTTGCGATTTGATTGTCTTGTTGTAGTTTTGGTTTGTCTTTATGTTGTCTGTGTTTATTTGGTTGTTTTGTTTTAGTAGGTTGTGTGTTTTTTTTGTTTTGTTGGTCTTTTTTTTTTCTGGTGGATTTTATATTGTTTGGTTGGGGTGATTGGTGTTTGTTTTTTGTTTGTTGTTCGTTTGCTGTGTTGTGTTTTTTTTGTGTTTTTTGTGTTTTGTTTTGTTTGTTTTTGTGGCGTTTTTTATTTTTGATGTTTTTATGTGTGTTGTGTTTTCGTTTTGTTTGTTGTTTTGGATTTCTTTGTTGTTTGTTGTGGTGTGTGTAGTTGTGTTTTTATTTTGTTTCTGTGTGTTGTGTGTCGATTTTGTTTGTTAGATTTGGTCTTGTGTAGTCGTTATATTGTTTGGTTGAGGGATGTATTTTTTTTTTGTGTTGTCCATAATAATACATGTAAAAAAAAATTATATATAACTAAAAAAAAATAAAAATATATTTAAATAAAAATAATTAATAAATGAAAATAATATAAAAAAAACATAATATATATAACAAAAAATAATATAAAATATTGCTCCACTAAAAAATATAATATAAATAAAAAATAATATATAAATAAAATAAAAAATTAAAATAAATTATATAATAAAAAAATATATAATATTAGTATAATCCATAAATTAATTAATAAATATAAAACTTAAATAATAATATTAAATTAATATAAAAGTATATAGATTATATAAAATATAATTCATAATAAAAAAAAGAATAAATAAATTAAAAATATCTTAATAAATATAGACTATCTCTAATAATAAAAAATAAGAAAAATAAATATTAATAGTATAAATAAGTAAATATATAATATATATAAATATAATAATAATAAATAATAAAATAAATGATAATTATAAATAAATGTACAAAAATATAATAAAATAAAAGAATAATAATTAAATTAAAAAAAATTATAAATATAAAATGTAAATAATAATAAATAAAAAAAGAATTAATATAAAATTAAAAAATAAAATAAAAAACTAAATTTTTAATAATAAATTTTATAAATAATAAAAATTTTAAAATTGTAAAATATATTGATTTCTAAAAATATTAATAAAATAAAAATAAAAATTAAAAAATTAAATAAAAAATATAAAAATATAATATAAAAAATATAAATTAAAATATAATAAAAATAAAAAAATCTAAAAAAAAATTTAAAAATAATTAAAACATAATAAAATTAAATATAAATAAAAAAAAAATAAATAAAAATATTTAAAAAAAAATATAAAAATTTATAATAATATAATATTAAAATAACATAATAAATATAAAAAATAAATAAATATATTTAAAAATAATTATAATTTAAAAAATGATAATAAATACAATATTTTTTCTAAGTAAATATTTTTATAAAACAAAATAAAAATAATAAATGGTAAAAAATATAGAAAATTATAAATAATATAATACAAAATATATAAAAAATAATAATAATTCATTAAATAATAATATTAAATAATAATGTAATAAATAAAATAATATTTAAATAAAAATTATAATTTATAATATAATAAATAAAAATAAATACAATATTAAATAAAAAATTATCATAATATAAAATTATAAAAAACGATAAAATAATATAAAATATTAAAAATTATATATAAAAAATAAAATTAATGAAAATAATAAATAATAAATATAATAAATTTATAATAATAATATAATAAAATAAAAAAATACTATAATTAATATAAAATAGATAAAAAAAATATATAATAATTATAAAATAATAAATAATAAAAATATAATTAAAATATATAAAATAATATAATATATAAAGTAATAAATAATAAAAATTAAAATAATTATAATAATACAAATTAAAAAAAATACAATTATAATAAGAAATAAAAATATACAAAATAAAGATAATTTTTATCAATTAATTAATAAAAAAAGTTATTTTATAAATTAAATAATATAAATATAAATAAAATTAAAATTAATAAAAAATATAAATTGAAAAATAAATTTAATATTAATTAATGAAAATTAATATATTAAATTAAATATTAATATAAATCATTTTATAAATTAATAAATAAAAAATATAAATAAAAAAAAAATATTAAAAAATAACTAATTAATAATTAATAAAATTTGTGCTGAATTGATTGCGCATTTCTCTCTTTATTGGTAGATTTATTGGTCATTTTTTCGAGTGTTTTGTGTGGTGGCGGAGGTTTGTACTGCATGGTCGAGAAGAAAGGAAAGGCAAAGGATAAGTTCTATGGTAAGTTGATCTTGGATTTGGGTAATTATGAGGTGCGGATTCTCTGCGTGAGCAAGGATATGTTGCAATGGGAAAAATTGGTTGAGAAGATCATGGTATTGTGGAGAAAATGTCTTTGTGTGTAAGAAAATAATGATAGAACTTATAGATGACTAGGCTTGAGAATACTCATTCCTTTGTATGCACTGATATTGAACGAGTCGAGAGAGATCTCTATTGGACTAGAGTTTGAGCTCATGAGTTCTATCAAGAGATGATTTGTAGGGGATTTGTGTTTGAAGAAACACCAAATGAAGCTATCAATGTTCCGATTAAAGATGAGAAGAGTCCTTCGTCTGAGCCGTAAGGATCTCCTCGTAATTCGTAGTAGTTTAGTTTCAATTGTAGTTTCTTTTGTTGTGTAATCACTAAACTGGGTCCTCAGTTAGTAGAATTGATGCTATTGGTTGTGATGATTCGTATCATTTCATGAAATAATGCAACTATGTATTAACTCTTTTGTGATGAAAAATAAATGACTATCTTTTGAAAACTACTTGATGTGGTAGACTGTTATTGTGATTGATTTGTCATTGTACCATGTTATGAACATATCATGTTATGAATGCTTATCAGATTGTTTTCTGTGTGACATGACAGAATCATGCCTCCAAAGTCCGCACCTAAGACTCAAGCTGTTATGCGTCGATTGATTAAAGAAAGTGTTGATGTCGCTATTGCTGCTAGCGAGGAGAAAGGGCAAGCACATGGTCAGGAAACGGATGCTAGGGATCTGGGATAGTGACGGGTCAAGACATACTCACTGCTATTTCTATGAGTGCACTTTTGTTGGGTTTATGAAGTGTAAATCCTACTGTCTTTCTTGGGATTGAAGGAGCTGTTGAATTAAGAAGATAGTTCGAGAAAACTAAGAGTGTTTTTGGAATCTGTGAATGTGCAAAGGGCAAGAAGGTTAGGTTTGCTGCTGCTACATTGGAAGGACCAGCTTTAACCTGGTAGAATTCTAAGATTGCAACTATGGGTTTGGAGACTGTGAACCGAATGCCTTGGACTTAAATGAAGCAATTAATGACTGTTGAGTTTTGTTCGATAGAAGAAATCCAACGTATGTAGCATGAGCTGTGGAATTTGAAGGTTAGGGAGTATGACATTGTTGCTTATACTCAGAGGTTTAATGAGTTTGCATTGATGTGTCCGAGAATGGTTGAACTCAAAAGAGTAAAGGTTGATGCTTATATCTGAGGTATTAACGTAAATCAGGTAAAATCGACATCTTCTAAGCCTGCCTGATCAAGAAGTGAAATGCTATTGTAGTGCGTATGGCTTACAAGCTGATGGAGCAGAAATCGCAAGCTAGAAATGAAAGAATTTTAGAAGGAAATAAGCAAAAGTAGGAGAGCTTTCAAAGTGGAAATAGTAGTGGTAAGGGCAATCAAAGGGATAACTCTCGTCAGACTTTGCAGAATAACCAAAAGCAAGGAAATACGCGAGCCATGGTTACTGCTCCTTCGCTGAATGGAAAGCTTCCTTTGTGTGAATGTTGTTTTACTCGCCATGTTGGTCGGTGTATGATTAAGTGCCACAAGTGTGGAAAAGTTAGACACAAGTCAAGGTACTGTAAGGAGAAGAGTGTTGCCACAGTGCTAACGCTCAACCTGTTTGGACTTGTTATGATTGTGGTGAGCAAGGTTATACTAGGAACTGATGTCCGAAGAAGGTGAAGCAAGAAGAAGTTTGAGAAGTTCGCGGTCGAGCTTATGCTATTAAGGACGCTAAGCCAAAGGGTCTGAATGTGGTTACTAGTACGTTTCTGCTAAAAAACTAATATGCTTCTGTTTTAGTTTGATTTCTGTTTCCGATTGGTGTTTTGTGAACCACTAGATTTTGTACATTTGCTCGATATCAAACCGACTTATAATAGTGATTCTGTTTGTGTTGAGTTTAGCCTAAGGGATAGGATAGCTAGTACGAACACTGTTTTGAAAGGTTGCACTTTGAGTTTAGTGAACCATGTTTTTGAAATCGATCTTATGCCGATTGAGCTTGGTACGTTTAATTATCATCGGTTTTGTGGATTGGCTTGTCATGCTTGAAGGCATGTTATCGTTGTGGCAGAGAAAGTTGTTAGTTATTCATATGGGGATAAGACGTTGATCGTCGAAGGTGACAAAGGCGTATCTCGATTGAAGGTTATTTCGTGTATCAAGACCCGTAAGTATATCGAACGAGGTTGTCATTTGGATTTGGCACACGTTACGGAGAGCAAGTAGAAAGAAAAACAAATGGAAGATGTGCCTATAATTCATGATTTTCTTGAGGTATTTCCTGAGGAGTTGCCAGGACTATCACCGCCGAGGCAAGTAGAATTTCAAATTGATCTAGTACCAGGGGCTGCACCTATTGCACGTGCACCGTATAGATTGGCACCGTCTGAGATAAAAGATTTATCGGTACAATTGCAAGAACTGTTTAGAGAAAGGTTTTATTCATCTAAGTTGTTCCGTGGGGAGCTCGGGTCATTTGTTGTGAAAAAGGAAAGATGGATTTTTTAGGATGTGTAGTAGATGTTCGCGAGTTTTGACAAGTTGACTGTCATAGTTTCGTTATCACTCTTCGAGAATTGACAATTTATTTGATTCAACTGCAATGGTTTCTAGCTTGTATTCTAAGATCGATCTGCGATCTGGATATTCTCAAGTTACGCATTAAAGAAGTCAGACATTACGATTACTGAAGTGTAGTGTGTTGGGAAATACAAGTCAAAGGTCAATGCTTCTACCACAAAAAGTTCAAAGTTAGTAGAGCGGTTGTAGCCTTAGGTAGAGTAGGGGCGCTAGTCTAGCTTAGATAGTTTTAGGATAGTAGTAAGTAAGATGAGGTTAAAGTGTAGGTAGTTTGCGGTAGAGTTGGTAGCCGTTGTAAGGTAGAGAAGTTTTGTAGAAGGAGTGAAGGTTAGAGGTAAAGTATATAAGATAGGTGGTTGAGAGTTAGTAGCTTTGTAGAGTTTGAGTGTTAGGTAGCCGTTAGTTAGGTGGTAGTAGTCTGTTAGGTTTACAGTTAGTGTTTGTTAGTAAGGTATGTTGTTCGTTAAGGGCTATTGTTTAGGTAAGTTTGTAGTAGTAGGTTGAAGTAAGTACAGGTTAGTTTGTGTTAGTAACGGTAAGCTAGAGAGTAGTTATGGTGGTAGCTTAGATAGGCTAAGGGAAGTACAGTCCTTTGTATATCTGCCTGGATTTTTCTTAGTTATCTAGAGGTTTTGTTAGCTCCGATGTAGGTAGAATAGCTTAGTAGCGTGTAGTGCTTGTAAGGTTGGTTAAGTACGCGTGTAAAGTAAGGAGGGTAAGTTAGGAAGAAGTAGGGTAGCCTGGGTTTGTAGGTAGGTATTGGCGTTAGGTACAAGTTAGTTAGTTAAGTAAAGGAGATAGTAGAGTAGGAGCAAGAGGGAAGGGTAGTTAGTTTTAGGGGTTAGTTAGTAAGTTAGTGAGGTTGCGGCTTTTAGTTTAGTAGGTAGTTTGTTTGTCGGTTAGTAGTCAGTTTAAGTAGTTAGAGTAAAGAGTAGATGTAAAAGGCTAGTCAGTTTTAGTTTTAAGTGATAAAGTGTGTTTTTAGTAAGGGAGTGCGTTAGTATTTTTAAGTTGTAAAGTTTAAGGTTAAGGCTAGTAGTAGGATGGTCAGTTGTAGCTTTTCAGCCGTCTAAGTTAAGTAGGGAGTAGTGGAAGCTTTGACTTGAGGTAGTAGAGTGAGTAGGGTTAAAGTGTTAAGTTTATAAGTGTATAGCGGCTCTTTTGTAGTAGTTTTTAGTGTGGGTTTACTAGGTTAAGATGCTGCAGTAGGTAAGTGAAAGTGTAGGTTTAGTTTGTATGTAGTGTTAGGGTAAGTTAGTTGGTTTTTAGGGTAAGCTGTTAGGTGTAGGATAGTTTTTAGTGGTTTCTATGAGTGGGTTAGTAAGTAGTTTTAAGTAGTAAGGTAGAAGTAGTTGTGGTAAGGGGTAGGTCAAGTTAAGTGTTTGTCATAGTAGGTGTTATTAGTAGTGTTTGTTTGATGTTTAAAAAGTAAGTTAAAGTTCTTTTTGAAGCTAGTTAGTAGTTAGTAGTTAAAGTTAGGGTTTAGTTAGCTAGATGAGTAGGTAGTCTAAGTAGTCTAGTTAGTAGTAAAGAGGGTTAGGATAGGTTGTTAGGTAGGAGTTAAGTTGGTATTAGTGAGGTGTAAAAAAGTAGTATGAGTAGTTGTAGGTAGTGGTAAGTTAGCTAATTAGTTAGTAGGTAGTAGGTATAGGTCTAGTTTGTTTAAGTAGTTTTTTTTGTTTGTTTTTTTTTTCAGGTTTTAGGTTTGTTAGGTAAAGTAAGTGTAGTATCAGTAGTAGTTTAGTAGTTAGAAGTTATGTTAAGAATAAGGTAGTGTATAGTATTGTAGTGGTCTAGAGTAGTTGGAGTTAGAGTCGTGTAATGTAAGTGCTGGGTTAGTTACTAGGTAGTTTAGCAAAGATGTTAGGTTGAAGAAAGTTAGTTAGAGGTTAGGGAACGTGTAGTAGTAAAGGGTTAGCAGTTAGTACTGATAAATGAAAAAGTCAAATATTTAAGCCATTTCAAAGATCGAAGTACTGCCGTGGATATAGGAACTTAAAGTTTAAACGTTGCTTTTAGCATTTATTTTGTAACAGTTAATTAGTTTGATAAGTATAATTTTAGTGTTTCTGATATGCAAGGATTGTACATCTACTAGAGGTTATCCTTATGTTTTATAAAAAGGATCTTAGGAAGATATTAGAAGATATAGAACAAAGCATAGGAAAAAACACGAGTTAAGATCTAGTGTTAGTGTGTTGTATTAGGGAATCTTCAATTTAGGCACGATTTCAAAGGTTTATTAAAAGAATCGGTTGAGAACTATTATGTGTTTCTTCTTAAGTTACTGCCCAACTAGATTCCGCAATAGCTGACAGCTATATCAGTGTGTTCATTAAGGGATTATCTGATCCTTCAAGTGGTATCAGAGCTTTGAAGTGACTCTTGATCTCGAAGAACTTTTAATCAATCGAAATTTTCTAAACTCATAAAAGATGTCTGGAAACAGTACCTATCCCTCTACTCATCCGTTACTGCACTCAGGAATCCTTTAATCAGAAAGGTGAATTATGACCTAAGGTCCTATGAAGATGCGACAAGTATATCGTCTATCACTGATCATATACTATGGGACATAATAACTAATATGGGAAACCAAACCACAATGATCCTGTATCTCCCTCAGAGTTCTGCACCAAAAACTTCACTTGTTTGCGAAGCAAGAAGAAAATCAATGAGAAAGCCTTAATCATTGTGCTTTCTGCACATACCACCCTTGTTGAAAGACATCTTCTTCAGTGTTCATGATGCTGTGATATATATAGTTTTTTTTAACAATAATTACTAATAAGGTATTCAGAGTAGACAAGATCAGATGCTAAAGATCTTTATGGAAAGACATTAAAAGCAAAGATTTGGAGGAGGAAACGAAGCATTCAAAGAGATGCAAAAGATCTGTTTGTTGAAAATACAATTTGAGGACATTTACCATTGGATCTAGGAAGAAAACTCAGATTCGGGCATACGAAGGTTTCAGCACATTCTTAGCCATGCTTTGAACTACATGATGCTACGGTGTCCTTGAAGATGCAATTGTAAGTTTAGAAGCTATCCTTACCATTGTGTGGCATGTTGTTGCTACTATGATTCGTGGACAACCTGGTTAGACGAGTTAGACTTTGATGATTCTACAACATGAACTTTAAAGTGTTCATGAGCATGAATTGAAGGTTGTCTCAAATCAACTCTCAAACATTGCTTTTCTGTCCACAGAAAGTCAAGAAGGCAGTACTTTGAAACAATGTACTGCTTGGAACCTGCACATATCCCAAAAGGATATACTAAGCTATCTCGAGCAAGGTGCCAATGCTTACCAACTGTGTTTCTCACTCAGATGAAATCATATGTTCCTTCTTTGCTCAAAAGCATCTATGCCCACTACTTCATGATGATGAAGACCCTGCTGCAAATTGATGGAGCTACCATGAGAAATTGAACTTTCGATGGCCAAGTGGCGATGATAACAGCAAGGATAAGAAGTTTATGAGGAAGACAGGAATATCCATTGACCTCAAGCCAAAAGAATGGGTTTACCTTTGATAGAGTCAAAATTGACATGGGCTTTAACTGTCAAAAGTTAGGTCATTTTTGCTAGAGTGTGTTAGGATTTGCTCAAATACAAGAAACAAAGCAAAATGGTCGTAATTTGAAAAAGAGGATTGTGGTATTGAAGATTCAAACTCAAAAGCCTTGGTGTGCAACAGGACAACAATGAAGATATTGATTGGACCAAGAATTTGATGTCTGAACAGTGACCCCCATTAGCTATAGATGGCACTGACTGGAGTTGGAACAGATGATTGGAGCTTAGAGTTTGATGTAGAGCACAGGAAACTTTGGGTCAAGGTGGACTTGATGATTTTGACTAAGCAACAAAGCTAGAAGATGCACCAGTCTATCTCTAGCTTTGATTGGCTACAAATTCAGAGGTACCTTTACTGTTCCCAAAATGTAGTAATCTTAATAAAAAGTTGCTTTGAAAGTATCAAAACTGAAGAATTAATTTTCAAAGAGTCTAGGACTGAAATTCTTTAGGATATCAAATGAGCTTAGAGTCATTAGAGGTCATGCTATAAAACACATGAAAGAATGAATATGCATTGGGGTGTGATAAGTATCGGAACATTGGAATAATGACTTAAAGAGGATAGAGATTGAAACTAGAAAGAAAAACAAAAGGTATTAGATCAAGCCTTAAAAGAACGAGATGATTTCAAAGTAAAACTTGATAAATGGTTCAGAAAATGCTTCAGTACTTCAAATAATGAAGGTAGTCCTAAACAAAAAAAACAAAAAAAAAATATATGTGTATGATAAGTAGTATAGGGTTTGGGATTGAGTCTTAGGCAATAGTATGGAAAGTACATTTCATCTGGGGGATGAACTTTGACTGATTCTGCTATGAAAATTCAAAAGGACAAGGCCTACAAAGCTAGTACCTCTTAGCCTACAGGTACAATTATTACACTAGGGCAAATTGTCTCCTTTTACCAGGGATAGATGATAACTCGCCAGTAGGTAAATAAAAGTTGTTGATCAAGAAGGAAAACAATCCTAGTCAATCAGCAATTGATAGAAATAAAGTCATAATTGAAGATTGGGTTGATAGTGATGATGAAGAGACTGATGTTTCAGAAAGTCAAAAGGAAACTGCTTTTAACTCAGAGAATAGTGAAACATCTTTTGAAAACAGGTCACCAAACAGTCAAAACAGTGTTGGTCAAGAATCTAGGACAAAGGGACTTGGGAACAAAGGGGGTAAATTATGTTTTGTATGTTACAGTCCTAATCATCTTATTAAGGACTGCAATCTACATGAAAGAACCTTCCAACATACCCAAACTCATAAATCTAAGGGAACACAGGGTTCAAGGGAAACAAGACCAGTTTGGAACAACATCCAAAGAGTGAACCATAGTAATTTCGCAAGAAACTCTAGGAACCCTCACCAAAGGAGATCCTTTATTCCATCAGCAGTACTTACAAGGGATGGGTTGATAAGTACTGCTAGACCAAAAATGACACAGGCAGTACCTTCAAAAAGTACTGCTAATGTGACTTATCAAGGTACTGCTAGATCTAGAGTACCACAGGCAGTACTTTCACGAAGTACTGATGGAAGTTATTATCCAAGGATGGATAATAGAAGACCTAGAATCTCAAGTTACTCACCATCATCGAGGTCTTCTACAACAAGGACTCCTCATAGACCACAAAGACCCAAGAAAGTTGTTAAATTGATCTGGGTAAAGAAAGGAAGTACTGTTGGATCCCAAGCAGTACTTCCACAAACTGTCAAAAAGAGTGCAATGATAAGTCCAAAACAAACATGGAAACCAAAAGGGAACTATCTAGATTCTGTGAATAGGGGTAATGGATCTTACACACTCAAGCAATTTGAGTATGTAACTCCATTAGGGGTATCCAAGTCAGTTATGACTTGGGTCCCTAAAAGAGTCTAATTCTTTGAAATTTTTTGTACAGGGCAATCCAGAGGAAGATCTCAAGGACTATGCTATCATTGACAGTGGATGCTCTGGAAGTATGACAGGAGACAAGGACAAGTTGTCTGATTTTAAAGAGTTCAAAGGTGGTTATGTGGCCTTTGGAAATGACTCTAAAGGTGGAAGAATCTCAGGAAAAGGAACCATTAAGACATCATGCTTAGATTTTGAGAAAGTTAGCTATGTGGAAGAGCTCAAGTTTAATCTCTTATCTGTTTCTCAAATCTGTGATAAGAAGCACAATGTTCTCTTCACAGATAAAGAATGTCTTATCCTATCTCCAAAATTCAAGTTTGTTGATGAAGATTTGGTAATTCTTAGAGCTCCTAGAAAGAATGATGTCTACAGCTTGGATCTAAAGAATATTATTCCCTCTGGTGGAATCACTTGTTTGGTTGCAAAGGCAACAGAGGATGAAGCTGTCCTATGGCACAGAAGACTGGGGCATGTCAACTTCAAAAATATCAACAAGTTGGTAAAAGGCAATCTGGTTAGGGGTTTACCTTCAAAGACATTCAAGCTTGATCACTCTTGTGTGGCATGTAGAAAGGGTAAACAGCACAGGGCATCTTGCAAGAAGATTGAGGAAAGAACTGTCAGAGAACCTCTTGAATTGCTCCACATGGACTTATTTGGACCTGTTTCAGTAGAGAGTATAAACAAGAAAAAGTACTGCTTGGTGGTCACTGATGACTGCAGCAAATTCAGTTGGGTGTTTTTCTTGGCCTACAAGGATGAAACATATGATATGCTTCATGATTTGATTGTGGGTTTGGAAAACAGGCTAAGACATAAAGTGAAGACCATCAGGTGTGATCATGGAACAGAGTTCAAGAATCAACTTATGAATGAGTTTTGTGCCAAGAAAGGAATCAAGAGAGAATATAGCATTGCCAGGACTCCACAGCAAAATGGTGTTGCAGAAAGAAAGAATAGGACTCTTATTGAAGCTGCTAGAACTATGTTAGCAGACTCCCTTCTACCTATTCAATTTTGGGCTGAAGCAGTCAATACTGCTTGTTATGTGCTTAATAGAGTGTTGGTGACTAAACCTCAACTGAAGACTCCTTATGAAATCTTGATGGGAAGATCTCCTAACATCAGTTTCATGAGACCTTTTGGATGCTCTCTGACTATACTTAATACTCTGGATCATTTGGGTAAGTTTGATGGCAAGTCAGAAGAAGGATATCTGTTGGGATACTCTACTAACAGCAAAGGGTTTAGAGTCTATAACAGGGTCACAAGAAAGGTTCAAGATTGTCTTCATGTAAACTTTCTTGAGAATCAGGAGAATCAAAAGGGAAAAGGTCCTGATTGGATGTTTGATCTTGACCTTTTAACTCCATCCATGAATTACATTCCTGTCAGGAAAGAAAACTATGCTGATTCAAAAGAACAAGGAATAACTTGTGATGATGCTGAAGATTTAGATGACCAGCAATTCATTGTTCATACCACTCAGCCTATGCCTCCAGAGGAACGTACTGCTGCAAAAGAAGTTAAATTGTCCTCTGAAGATCAAGCTTTACATGATGAGCTTGTAAGTTTGATGCATCAAGAATCTCTTGCCAAAGCTCATAATGATGATCAAAGGATTGCTTTTGAAGAGGAAAAGAGGAGAATATCTATTGCAAAGGGAAAAGAACATGTTGACAGTACTTTCACTCTAAGTACTGCTAATACACCTCCTCAAAGTACTGGCAATACACCTACAGATTCTGATGATGATACTCCAACAGATGGTGTTTTCTCTACAAACTCTTTTGATGCTGAGGAAGGCGGAGTAGCTGACTACAACAACTTGGATCCTACCATTGATGTTCCCTCTACTCCCACACTTAGAATTCATAAGATTCATCCTCAAAGTCAAATTATTGGCAAAAGTACTGCTGGGGTTCAAACAAGAAGAAAGCTTCAAGACAGTACTTCAAATCAACATCAAGCATTGCTGTCTTTCATATACAAGCAAAATAGAACTAACCACAAAGATCAGCATCAAACATGCTTTTTGCTTGTTTCCTATAATCTCAAGAGGAACCCAAGAAAGTCTCTCAATCCTTAGCAATGAAAAGTTAGGGTGAAGCGATGCAAGAAGAACTACTCAATCAAGCTACAAGAGGTATGGGTGTTATGGACCTACTCAGAAGGCAAAAGGGTGATTGGAACTAATATGGGTTTTTTTAGAAACAAGAAGAAGAACGGGTACTATTATCAAGAACAAAGCAAGCCCAGTGCATCAAGGTAAAGACAAGAAGAAGTGTGGATTATAGAAGAAGTATCTTGCAACCAGTTGCCAGAATTGAAGCAATAAGACTCTTTTTGGCATTTTGCAACTTTCATAGCTTCATTGTCTCCAGATGGATGTCAAGCTAGTGCATTCATATATGGCAAATCACAAGAAAAGTGTAATGTCAAACAGCCTCCAGGTTTTGGAAGATCCTGCTCATCAAACAAGTTTACAGAGTTGTCAATGCACTATATGGCCTGCTCAAGCCCCAAGAGCATGGTCATGAAAAGATCTCTCCTACTTTCATTTGAATGAAGCAATGTATATAGGAAGGGGCTATTGATAAAACTCTGTTTGATTAAGAAGGATAGAATGAGATATCAGTTGGTACAGGTATATGTTGATGAAATATCTTTGATCTACCAAGTCTTCTATGGTGAAGGATTTTGAAGATCTTATGCAAAAGGAATCAAGATGATTTCACATGGTGAACTTCATTTCTTTTTAGGGCTTACAAGTCAAGCAATCTAATGGTGGTATTTTTTTCTAAGTCAAACAAATATGTAAAGACATTCCTCAACCAGTTTGGACTTTAAAACCATAGAGCAGCATCTACCCTATTGAAGCTCATAAATTCCTCTAAGGAAAAAGATGAAAGAAGGTGACGATGTTGGATGTACCTCTTTACAGGTCTATGATTGGGTGTCCCCCCGTCATGTACTTAACTGCTTCAAGACCAACAATAATGTTTGCTGTTTGTCTATGAGCAAGATTTCAAGTCACTCCCAAAGTTTCTCATCTACATGCTACAAAAAAAAAGGGATCTTTAGGTATCTCAACATCAACCTAAGTTTTGGGTTTTTTATAGGAATCCCTAAAGACTCTCCTTTTCATTTGGAAGCTTTTTCGGATAGTGACTATGCTGGGGGACAACCCATGAAAGAAGATCAACTTCAGTGGTATGTCAATATCTTTGACAGAAGAACTAGTTTTCTTCTTGGCAATGCAAGAAACAACAATTGTGGCTTATCTCCGTCTACAGAAGCAGAATAAGAGCAGCTGCACGTTGTTTGTGCTCAGCTTACTTTGGATGCAAAAGATCAACTACTTGATTAGGAATTTAAACTTCATGAACTACTGAAATCATATAACAATGAGAGCACCATTTTTTGCATTTGTGAAAAATCTGTTTTCCACTTCGAAAGACCAGCATATTCATATTCTGACATCACGTTCATTCGAGATTGAATGAGCAAAGGCTCATTAATGTGTCTAGGTTCATACTGATGACAATGATAGCAGATTACTCACCAAAGGCTTTGACTTGCAGATTCAACTTTTGTGTAACAATAGGGATGAGAACCCATAGCTATCATTTGAGGGGCAGGATCACATTTAAAGTTACTGGTGATCAAGTAAAGTACTGTTTTGGTTAGTTGATTTTAAAGCACTCTAGCTATATTTTAGGGGAGGAAAGAAATGATTTTTCATAAGTTAGAATGAATTGAAGAGATAGTTTTGCAAAGTGAAGGATTTTGTCGTTGCACAAATTTTGAGTTTGACATCTTCTTTGTGTTGAAAGTACTGCAAATCCAACTCAAAGTACTGCTTTCCTTAGAAGAGTACTGCTTAGACAACAAAGTACTGTTCTAAGAAACTTTTCGGAGTCAACGGTCATACGTCAGTTATTGCTGCTAAAAACGTATCTACAACGGTAACTATTTTAGTTAGCCGTCGCAACTATACATACTCAAACCCTTGAATTGCAGTTTCTCTCATTTACTTTACTTGTTATTTCATTCATAATTTTTTTTTTATTTCCAACTCCGACGCACATCAAATTCTGTTTCAAATGCAAACATTCGCTCCTTTTAACAAGCACAACATGATTGCGTGTGTGGAAAAGACGGCACAGAATGCTGATTTTTATCAAATCATCGACTTTCTCACTGGCTGCTCCATTAATTACTCTTTGTTGGTTGATCCTGATCTTATTGGTCCATGGCTTCAATACAATTTTGGGCCACCGCTAACTCTCAAAGTGATCAATTACGTACCACACATTCCTCTCCAAGGTGGCTGGCAGTAGAAGATTTTGATTTCTGAAGCAACCATTTGAGCTGACCTACTCTTTGATGATGAAAATGGAGTTTTTGATCTGCTTCCTAAGCAGTCATTTGGGACGTGCTCAGAGATATTGGCTACGAGGGTAACTTAGCACAACTCACTTTCTCTAAACCTTTATTTAGCCCACAGTAGAAGTACTAGTCCATGTAACTACTTCACAGCCCCTTAAGCCCTAGACACTTCATGGGAACGAATTTAGGACAGACATTGCCTCTGCTCTTGTAGGTCTATCCAACAGAACCAAAGTTAAATTTCTCCTTTGATGATTCTAACGGGATGCTAGGACATATTTTTTCAAATGGTAACACCTTTTCTTATGTATCCCCCTATAGGTACGTCAATTGTTTTTGAACAAGCAGTTAGAGGTGGTAAGACAGACCCGAAGATTTTATACCATCAGTTTCACTTCCTTCAAAGGTGTTTTACATTTATGAGGAAGCATAAAACAAGTTTCTCATGTTAGAGATTACACCATTGACTCCATCTATGTTTAGAGGTATCACAGCATTTGCAGCAGGAGAAGAACATAGTACTAGTCCTCATTCTAAAGGCTGCAGTTCTGCAAGGAATGCTCAAGGCACTCCAAACTTCAAAGTCTAGCTCACCATTCCAACGTACAGCTTCAGTAAAAGGTACGTGCTTCCTTTCAAGGTAATGCCACCCTCTCAAGGACTTTCTTAAATACAAAGGACTGCTGACTTCAAGGTACGGTTGAACATCAACGATGCTGCCCCTTTCTATTCCTAAATCCTTCCCAATGATTATACTCCCTACAGATGCCGTCTCAGACGACTGGAGGAGTGAAGACTTTTAGATTATTATATGCTTGAACATGGAAGTTAAGAGAAACAAGAGGCAAACCCTTTCTCAAGCTAAACAAATAATCAGGCTCAAAGCCAAGCTTAAGAAACTGTCCAAATTCGTAGCTTCAGTGGTCAAACATCATGCCTTTGGTAGTTAGAAATCAAAACCTTAAGAAGCAAAAGAGACGAAGAAAGAAGCATAAGAAGAAAGTGTCTTCAGTCAAATTGGGGAGGAATAAGGATGAAGGAACTTTGTCTGAAGAGCACAATGTTCAAGAAGAAGATACAACACATCCTTTCTTTGATGATATTGCTGATCAAGATGCTGCTGTTACTCCTGATTTGGAAAGAAAAAGTGATGAGACTGAAGAAGTTAATATTGAGGAGAAAGAAGCTTCTAATGTAAAGAGTGGAGAAACAGAAGAATTGGATTTGGAGACAACTCAAAGTACTGCTAGACAGGGTACTATTACTCCAAGGACCCTAAACTTTGAAGATGAAGCAGGTCCTTCAAGCCCACTCCGTCCAATTCAAATTATGGAGTCTGAAGAACATCTTAAAGCTGCTGAAGTTCTTGTTGCTATCTCTAGACCAAGAGGTTTGAGCATTCCTGGTCCCATACAATCTCAACCTCAACAGCCAACTCAAGGTACTGATACTCAAGGTACTGACCCTAAAGATAAAGGCAAAGGGGATTACTGTTGAAGAAACTAAAAAGAAGAAAATGACTCTCAACAAATCAGATGCCTTGGAACTACAAATGATGAGGATGTTGCCTAGAAAAATTCAAGCTGATGGGATGAGAAGAAGAACAGAAAGAGGTTTGAAGAATTGAAAGAAAAACAAAGCCAAGACTACTTTTGAGGATAAACCTACTTCTCTTGCCAAGAAAGAAATCAAACTGGTGAGTTTCTTAAAAGGACAAGGATACCAAAATTTTGCAAAAACTTAAGTATCCACAGATGAAGGAATTGTACGACAAAGTTCAAAGCACCTATTAAAGACTCTTTCAAAAGACTATATCCCATGGAATTCGAGAAAGAAAGGGGAGATTTGAAGGAAAGAGATGCAAAAAGGCTCTCAAGGAAAAGGAAAGCTACAATTGCTGAAGAATAGCCATCAAAGAACTAAGTGAGAGAACAGAAACCATAGATGAGCTTAGAAACAATCCTTAGGAATGTAGACTTTGAAAAGAATGCCAAGATAGAGAGTCATTAGAAGGAATCTCCATGATTTACAGAGCTCCAAGTATGATTCATCCTAATGGAGAGTATCTCATCATTCATAGAGCAAATAAATACACTTCAGGGCTTTTGATACTTGTAGGGAGATAACTGCATGTTTAGATAGAGCATAGATTTATATCACCTATATCGAGTTGTTGATGACCTATTATGAGCAAATTCTCAACACCGCTTTAGGTTTGATGCTCTAGTGGATCTAAATAATATTGGGAGACGGCTGAATCAAGTGATGATAGACTCGGAAGGATTCAAGAAGAATGGGAAATCATAAGATGGAGTTCCATGAATCTTTAGGAGTGCATACACGCTAGAGTTAGAAGATGTCAACTATGATTCACATGTTTGCTGAAAGAAGAACTCCCCTACAAGAGAGTTGATGAAAGGCTGCTAGATCAATGGCAGGGAAGTTGAAGATGAGACTGAGACAGCCATCATTGATACATCTGTTCATCTTGTGGACAACTGAAGATGGTGAAAATTCTTAAACAACTGGTATGTCTTATCAAAATTTTCTTTATATATATCTTACTTTGATAAACAGACTTAACTGTGAACAAAGCAGTACTTTGTTTAAAGTACTGCTAGTGTAAAACAAACAGTACCTTGATGAAGGTACTGATAGTTAAAAAGTTGTTTTTGAAATATGTGATGAAATTGAGTGTGCAAAAAGATTAAGGCCAGATATTGAGTATCAAACTGTTTTAAGGGATTGATTTTGGTTAACCCCACACAGCATAATGGTAATCCAAAATTCCACCATGTCTTACAAACATAAAGAATTGACTAGTCCAAATCAAACATTTTGGTAAAGAACCATCTCAAATCTGTTGTGGTTGACAATTTACCAAAAATTGTATGGTGAGTCAATACACAAAGTTGGATATTACACTGAAATATTGCTACTCCAAAGCAAACGGCTTTTTGGTAAAGAGAAGTCAAATCCGATGATGGAGCTTTAATAGTGTGCTCAAAACAATATGGTACATCAACTCACCAATGTTTTATACTGAGAGTTTGACTATTCCTGACAAACGGCTACAGGTAAAGACTAATCAAATCCGTTCATGGTTATATGACTTCCTAAAGTTATATATTATTCAAACACACTAGATTCATGTTCAGAGTGTTGAAGTGGTTTTCAATTCACCATGGATATTACCTTTTCAAGGTACCAAAGAACTTGACTAGCCCAAGAGTAAATGCTACTGTAAAAGCTCATAAAAACCATTTGCGTTGCTGCGAAGACATGTTGCTGAGAAGAACAATCTTTTGAATGCAATAGACAAAGATTTTTGAAGAAATGTGTATGTTCAAGATAAGAGGTTTTATTTCAAGATCTCAAACAGATTGTGTACAAGATACTGCTCAAAGGATGAAGCTTAAAAAGATTAAAGGCAAGTACTGCTTTCAAGACAAAACAGACTGATGCTGAACAAAGAAGACCAACTATCAAGAAACTTGAAGTCAAGCAAGTAGAATTCAAGTTAGGGGAGGATTGTTGGGAAATACAAGTCAAAAGGTCAAAGTTCTGCCACGAAAAAGTCAAAGTACTGCTTAATGAAAAAGTCAAAGTACTGCCAGTCAAAGATCGAAGTACTGCCGTGGATATAGGAACTATAAAGTTTAAACGGTTGTTTTAGCATTTATCTTGTAACAGTTATTAGTGATAAGTATCAATTAGTGTTTATGATATACAATGACTGTACATCTACTAGAGGTTATCCTTATGTTTATAAAAGGATCTCTAGGAAGATATTAGAAAATATAGAAAAACAAAGAAAAACACGAAGTTAAGAATTATTAGTATTGTATTAGGGATCTGCAATTTAGGCAGATTCAAAAGGTTTATAAAAGAAATCGTTTGAGAAACTATTGTGTGTTCTTCTTAAGTACTGCCAACTAGATTCCGCATAGTTGACAGTATATCAGTGTTTCATTAAGGAATATCGATCCTACAAGTGGTATCAGAGCTTGTGAAGAGACTCTGATCTAGAAGAACTTTTAATCAATCGAAATCTTTCTAAACTCATAAAAGATGTCTGAAACAGAACCTATCCCTCCCACCTCGTCCGTTACTGCACTCAGAATCCCTATAATCAAGAAAGGTGAATATGACCTATGGTCCATGAAGATGCGACAGTATATCGCTATCACTGATCACATACTATGGGACATAATCACCAATGGAAACCAAACCACAACTGATCCTGCATCTCCCTCAGTGTCTGCTCCAAAGACTTCACTTGCTGCAAACGCAAGAAGAAACAATGAGAAAGCCCTTAATATACTGCTTTCTGCCATACCTGATAGACATCTTCTCAGTTTTCATGATGCTGTAGATGCAAGATCTTTATGGAAAGCCATAAAAGCAAGATTTGGAGGAAACGAAGCATCAAAGAAGATGCAAAAGAATCTGTTGAAACAACAATTTGAGACATTTACTATTGGATCTAGGGAAGAACTAGATTCAGCATACGAAAGGTTTCAGCATATTCTTAGCATGCTTGAATTACATGATGCTACGGTGTCCATTGAAGATGCAAATTTGAAGTTTCTAAGAAGCCTACCATCTGTGTGGCATGTTGTGGTTGTAATGAATATGATGGAGTTTGTTTCTATTGTACTGTTGGAAATGGAACACCAATCAATTTTTCAACTCCGTACTCTTCTAACGATTCTCCAAGTGTTGCAAACCATCCTCCACAACCCCAATACGTACCATACTCTTGTGAGTTATGTGGGAACGATTCTCATTACGGTTACGATTGTCCACCTCAAGTCCCGTTTGTCTACAATCAGGACCCGTGTTTCAATCAAAACTTTGATTATTTTCCACAAACTTCACCAAGTTTTCCACAACAATATTCTTGTTGTGAAAATTGCGGGGGTCCTCATGAGACTTTTCAATGTCAACCGATGAATGAAGACTATTATCATGAGCAAAATTCTTGCTATGATTCTAATTCTTTCGGCTTTGACCAAACTCAACCCCCGCAATATACCGTCAATCATCCAATCTTCAATGCTCAAAATGACTTTCTCAATTCTCAAAACAAGCTTATGGAGCAAATGACATCCATATGTGATATGGTTGGGTCAATATATGCAAAGAAGCCCCCCTAAAAGAAAAGCGAATTGCGTAAGAGAAAAGCGGGCTAAAGATCGATTTGGAAGATTCTCATTTGCTACACATGATAGACGGGAATATAACAATTGCAAATCATCCATTTAATCAACCAGGATGCCGTTAACTCTCTCATAATAGGGGACGAGCATCTTGATACTATTCCGGCAACGGAATTGGACAAAGTAATAAAGTCTACCGGCAACGGAATCGGACGAAGTAATAAAGTCTAGTGTTGAGGACCTTGTCCTAATCCCAAGTGAGTCCGAGGGTATTCCCGACAGTGTGTGTGATGTGCCTCTTTGTAACAATCCTACCCCTCTTGAAGCTTTCAAAGAACATTCTGAGACTATCATTAATTCCAACAATGATTATTCTTCGAGTGATGACGATTCTTATGAGAACATCGATTATGTCGATGCATCACCTCCCGATGCTGAGATCGTCAGCTTAGAGGTGGTGGAGATTGTTATCCCAGAAGTTGGAGGGATTGATACTGATATTCTTCTAACAATCAAAGACGATATTCTTCGTGAAAAATTGTTGAATGTCAATCTTCTTATTGCTAACATCGAAGCATTAAAAGATAATCCCACTCCATCTTCCGATTTTGTGACCAAGTCTTCCTCCACATTTCCTAACTCTTTCTTGGAGGAGACTAACACCTTTGATAATTCTATACCCGAATCTGAAACTTTCTGCTTTGATTTGGAAGAGAATAGTAGTGGCAGTACCACTACCCGTTCTGATTATTCTCTTCCGGATTATGAAGCTTTCTATTCTGATGACGATCTTCAAAGAGAAAAGAGTAGTGGCAGTACCACTACTCATGCTGATTTTTCTCAATATGATTCGTTCATCTTTGATCTTTCGATCAATCCATTTCCTCCTGCCGATAGGAGTGATTTTTATCATGAGGAGTTCGCCGATGAACTCGCTCACATCATATCTCCACCGTGTATTTCATTGCTGCTTTAAGATTGAGCCCGAGCTGGGCAATCTTACTATGGATGTGGTGGGGGATATTTTTCCAACAAGAGAACCAAGAGTTCATGTGCCTAATGTTTTGCCCACCCATCCCACCCTTGACCTGGATCTGGATTTCATACTTTTAAGTGAACCTCTCTTCGCTTATATTGTATGGATCTTTCTTCCATTTCTCACGTATCCCGTTGCTCCACCATATCTTCTCTCCTGTGGGAATGAAGATACCATTTTTGACCCCGGCATCTCCATTTATCATTCTTTTATGCCGATGTATCTCATCGATTGGAACTTATCATGAAATTTCAATGTTTATCCAAACCACTTGAGGAAAGTCCGTGGCAAGATTTTTATCTTCCACTTGCTACCCCATGGACCAATGAATTACGGGGTCGGTCAGGTCAAAGACTCGGTTAACAAAAACAAGGTGCTTCGTGGGTGGCAACCCATGCTTATCCATTTTATCTTCTTTCTATTTGCTAATAAGTGTTTTTGTTGTTGTGTTGAGGCTCGCCTCTTCCATTATTCGTGTTTTGTGTTGTATTGTCCAGGAATTCCCGGATTTTTGAAGTCTCTCGTGCTCGCGGTTTTTGTCCTTCGATCACAAGAGCTTCACTTTTAGCATCAATTGGAATCCTAATATCTAACAGTATCGACTAACGTTTATCTTTAGCATAATTCATAAACGGCTTAGGATTTACGTAGAGACCCTTCTTAAAACATTGAGGACAATGTTTCATTCTAGTATGGGGGGGATCTTCGATTTGATTGTGCCTGCAGCCGTTGTTTTCACGTAATCCCGTTTTTACCACCAAAATTTCAAAAAAAAATGAAAAAATTTAAAAAATTTCAAAAATAAAATAAGTGTTTTGTCACAATTTTGACTTTCCTGCTGGGTAGAATAAGAATAAATTTTGACTCGATCGAGCGTGTTGAGCTCTAGCTTGTTCCT
This sequence comes from Tanacetum coccineum, assembly GCA_026074375.1. Lineage (NCBI taxonomy): Eukaryota > Viridiplantae > Streptophyta > Magnoliopsida > Asterales > Asteraceae > Tanacetum > Tanacetum coccineum. The sequence goes on from BQNB010005715.1 coordinate 66,084, forward strand.
TAACGTTTAGACTAAGCGTTCGCGAATATTTGCGAAGAACGAAAAATGATAGAGTTAAGTATGAGTTGGATGCTAAACAAGGATTATTTGGAAATCTTAAGAGCTCATGTGTGTAATTTGTCGCTTTTTCTCCCATAAGCTCTTAACCTGATTAATTTAGTGTTATTTTTGTAGGATTAAACTTAAATCAATAATTTTTATGTAGTATATAGCAAAAACTTTAGCCTTAGTTCAAATTTATACTTGAATTTTTCAAAAAGACGTCTTCCCTATATCATATAAAAAAAATGATGATGAAAAATGAAAAAAAATATATAATAAATATAAACTGTGGGCTGATAAAAGTTTGTTGTATCTTGCCGGCTCACAACCGATGTTACAGCCTTCTAAAGAAAGCCCATAGTAAGAATAATAATCCGAGACTGATAAAAGTTTGCTGCATCTTGCCGGCTCACAACCGATTGTTGCCAGCCTTTCTAAAAGTCGAGGGTTACAACTGCTAAATGTTTAATATTGAGTGTGAATTAATAAATAGATCTCTTTTTGTTAAATTCAAATATGCTTTAAACTTTGGCTATTCTATTTTATAAGCTACGTGTATACGGAAAATCTAAGAGTTTTTGAAACCTAAGGTCTGTGAGTCCCGATACTAGTCTCTGTGAGGTGTCAAAAGCCTGGTCATATAGGCGAAGGTTGGGATGTAATTCTGCCGAGACGAAGTCGCTACATGGGATGATCTCGCCTTCAAACTTATTATTCTCGGGTGGAGTGAAAAAAGAATTGTGCTAGGAAACGCTTGATCCATGGTTGAAATTCTACAATAAGCACATTACCTAAGATATAATAATTGTGGGAGTGAAAGTTCACAAGTTGCAAAAAAAAATAATTTGTAGTTAGTGTTAGCATATTAACCGATAGTTAAATGTGATTTCTTTTAAGTAGGGTTTGGATTAAGTGAAATGTTAGGGACGTGTATTTATCCTTTTTTGGGGCATTCTCGGATCGAAATGCATCTTGTTCTATGATCCCTAAAAGTTATAAAATAACGAAAGTTAAATAAGTTAGCTAGTAGCTTAAAATGAAAAGTAAAATATCTTGTTATATATATATATATATATATATATATATATATATATATATATATATATATATATATTTATATGTGTGTGTGTGTGTGTGTGTGTGTGTGTGTGTGAGTGTAGGAATAAGAGTATTATTTTAAAAGAAATGGAAAGACGGGGGTTTTTTCAAAAAAAACTTATGGAGTCCTTTAATTCCTTGATGAAACCACACTTAGGCTACTTTTCGAGGTTATAGTCGAGGGGGATCGAGTTTATTAGTTTTCTTGTGCTTACTTCATTGCATTGCGTAGAGGACACGGACAATGTCTTAGTATGGGGGATCTTGGGTATGCGTTTAATTACCACATACTTTCACTAATAAAATCGGAATTAAATGACCAAAAAACGTACCAAAAATACATTGTATTTATATGTTTTTACTTATATTGTACCGGAGACGCAATTAAAAGAAGAAAAGAAAAAAGGACAGAGAGGAGATATATACATCTAACTTATCTTCACTTTTGGGGGATTATGAATTTTATTTTCGTAGGTTTAATTAGAAAAGTAAAAATTAACCTTTCATGTTTACATTTCTTTTATTCGTAGAATAGAGATAGTTTAGGAAACTTTTTTTTAAGCTTATTTTTGGGTTGTGTATCTAGCTTATTGATGTCTTAGTGTAGTTGGTTTGGTGGATTTATGGTTCAAAAAGTTGGTGTTTGGATTGCTTATTCTATTCGGCTTATTGTAGTTGCGTTTTGTAATAGTCTTATTGGATTATGGATGGATTGAAGGTTGGATCGTTTTGGCTTAAACTTGTGGCTTATTGCTTGTTCTATGTTTCGGCTTATCTTTCTTAAATTAGCCTTTCATCGAGCATATTTATGGGATTACTTACTCGACTTATTCAGAAAGGAGTGGTAAGTCAAATAAGCTAACTCATTAGCTTATTTGATTTCTTTACTTGTTTCTAAAAAAATCTCGAATGAATAGTCCTTTAAATAGCTTTTCGATCCGGCTTATTTTCGAATGTTGAATTGGTTCGAGTGGTTTTTCGGTTATTAGCTTAAGTTGCGGGGGGGACGTTTCACGTTCTACTTATTTCATTTTGCTATTGGTTCAGATTTAGCTTGAACTTAGTTTCATAGTATATAGGATAGTTTGGTTAGCTTATTTCATTTTTTTTGTTTAGTCTTTTTCGGCTTAATAACTCGGCTTATTGTTTCATCCAAAGTTGGTTCTGAAAAAGTTTAGAAAAGGTGCATAATTATGCCATTGTTTTACAAATATTTCGTGACAACAGTTGACATAAGAATTTGATTTGGGATAGGCCCATTTTCGAATAGTAGAAAACAAACAAATCAGTTTCTCAAAAGTTAAAAAATGAGTTCAAAAGTATTTTCATTAGATTATTAATATTTTATCTTAACCATGTTTGTTTTTTTTGTGACGGATCCGGTTCAACTCATAGGCGTGGAGCTTAAGGGTCTAGTGAACTAGCTTAATATTTTAAGTTTAAAGCTTTCAGCTCCTAAACTTATTTATTTTGATAGATTATTAGATCGGGTGGTTTTTCGTTCTTTTGCGGTTCTTCGACTTGGTTTCACCTCTTTCCTTTTTCAATACATTTGTGTAGATTTATTTAATTTAATATGTTTTCATTTGCTCATTTGATTAATATGCTTAGTGAGTAGATTTTCTTTTATGCTTGTTAAGTGTTAAATTGTTTAGTGAACTAAGTGTGATTATAAAAGTGAAAAATAGTGATTAGTGATTAATAATTTGCGAAAATTATTAGTTTAGTGTTTTATTTAGTTGAACGGGCAAAAGCCGTAAGATTAAGTAGGCATTAAATTAGTAATTAATTTCTCGATAAAAAAAGTATTTCAATATTAACGTCGACGTTTTAAGGATTCGATTTATTAGACGAAAATTAGTTCATCATTAAGATCTTAAATTTCACACTTAAGAATCTATTCACCTTTTACTTGACAAGCATATTATTTCTTTTTATATCTTCATATTATTAGCTTGCTAATTATTTAGTATTATATAGTTATTATTAAATAGTTAATCTTTATCATTAGTTTTATTAAATTCCAAAACCAAAAATCAAAAGACATTCAAGCATTTTTCTTAAAAACATTAACGTGGATTTCAAATTATCTTTCGTTGGGACACGGACAACCCGGTGGATAAGAACTTTTTACTTTTTCCTAAAGTAAATTTTTCTTATCTATTCGGGATACTTACTATACTATTACTATTTGGTATTTAGGATATATATTTATATATGTACTATATTATCGAATCAGTGGGATTTGTAGCTCTTGAAACAAGGATTAAGATGATATAAATTGATTATATTGCATGTCGGAAAAAGTGACCGAAAAAGTGGTGGTGGTGTGTGGCCGGTTCGAATAAAAGAGAGGAGAGGGAGGAGAGTGATTTTTTTAAAAAGAAAATATGTGAAGTATGGGTGCCTATTTATAGAATACAAGTTTAGCAATTTGGAAATTCTAGTCCCTCTATTCTCAAGTCCTTTTAAAACTAGTACAAAATGGTTTTCTTTTATAAATAAAATCGGCCATAAACTCGGGTCACGCCACATTTGTAAATATTTTAAATCCGTCTCACTAATTTACTTAAAAATATTTATTAAAACATTAAACCTCGTAAAACACGACCTTTAAACACGGTTTAGGAAATGCCGTAAAATACAAAAATAACATATTTACGCTCTCGGAGCAACAAAAATACGTTTTTCTGACTTTCTTAGACACTAAAAACAAATAGAAACTCAATCACGGATTGAAATTACCTTATAAAAGGAAATTTTCATCAAACCTTATATAATATGAATGACTATAACTAGTTACGTAGCAAAAATAATTATCGTAGCTCAGGATAAACGTTGACCTGAAACTCGGGTTGTTACATTCTCCCCTCCTTTAGGGAGCGCCGTCCCGGTGCTCAACTTGACTTATCCGCTTTCCTCGCTTCGTCCTTACTTGTAAAGAGATGAGGGTATTTTTTTCTTAATCTGATCCTCATGTTCCTAAGTAAATTCTGGACCTCTTTGCGAATTCCAACGAACTTTAACAATAGGTATTCGACTTTGCTTGAGTCGCTTAACCTCTCTATCAATAACATCCATTGGCTCTTCAATCATATGCAACTTATCATCAAGTTGAATCTCATCTATTGGAACAACAATATCACCTTCCGCTAAACATTTCTTAAGATTCGAAACGTGAAAAGTACTATGAATCCCTTTCAACTCTTCAAGCAACTCCAACGTGTAAGCTACAGGACCAATTCTAGCTAGAATATTGAATGGCCTAATGTAATGTGGACTTAGCTTTCTGCGCTTTCCCAAAACGCACCACGATTATTCATGGGACGATACCTTAAGCAGTATCATATCACCAACTTTAAATTCCAATAGCTTAGCTGTTTAATCTGCATAACTCTTTTGGCGACTATAGGCAATCAACAAACGGTTCTTAATTTGGACAATCTTCTCGGTCGTATCACGGATCAATTCTGGACCGGTGAGTTGGCTATCCCCAACCTCACTCTAGCATACAGGTGACCTACATTTCTGGTCCGTACAAAGCTTCATATGGTGCAGCCTTAATACTTGCGTGATAACTATTGTTATATGAGAACTCAACCAATGGCAGATGGTGATCCCAACTTACTTCCAAGTCGATATTACAGGCATGCAAACATATCTACCATCAATTATTCAAGAATCCTCTCCGCTCTTGACACCCATCCCCGTGAGGGTGGTAAGCTGGAACTCATATCTAAATTCGTCCCCAACGCTTCCTGAAGCGATCTCCAAAATCTTGACGTAAATGGCTATCTCGATCCGAAATGATTGAAACAGGAACACCATGCCTACATACTATTTCCTTCAAGTAAAGTCGTGATACCGCTGCAAGATATAGTTATGTAATGCGATTGTGTGAGTACTGTGTCACATCACAAATTCCCATGGTGCTGTGCTCCCTCTAATACGATCTTTGTTCACTGCGCCTCATTCCAAGCGTTAGGATCAGGAGTCCGATAGAAAAAATCCCGCTAGTTCGGCTACATAGATCCCCCGCCCCCCCCCCCCCCCGACGCCGCGACCAATACTCCCACACAAATCGTATCACTCACCCCCCCACTCGCGACGCTCTTCTTCCGGAAACACCACTCCACCAAAATCCCATAGTAATCCTTTCCCCACTTCAAATGGAATCTCAGATTCGTATCTTGCAGAACTGACCCTAGATGGGTGTCGGATGCTCAGATCTTGACCTTTCCACATGTCAAACACTTACCAACATATGTAGCAATATCTGCTTTCCTATTCGGCCACCAGTACAACGGTTTCAAATCTTGATACACTGCTTGTCGATCTCGGATATAGGATATACAGTTCTGGTTGAGATACTTACTGCTGACTCTATGGGGGCATAACCAAATCCCTTAAATCGAATTCCCGAAGAAAAAATAGCGGCATCAAAACCAAACACTTTTCCCAAGAAAAAACTTGTTCTTCTTATGGGCGAATCTCGAATATGCTTAATCCAATCTCCTGAACATCTCTGCCTCTACATTCTCTCCTTTCATCGCTTCCTCCTGAGCTTCAGACGCGAATTTGCTTAGGTAGATCATTGTGAACAGTCATCATTAAAGCTCGAACACGTAATGGCTTATCCCTTTCTTTTCGAATCAAGGCGTCAGCCACAACATTCGCTTTTCCAGGATGATACCGAATTTCATAATCATAATCACTCAACAACTCAATCCATCTCCGTTGTCTCAAGTTCAGCTCTTTCTGATTCAAAATATATTATAGGCTCTTATTGCACTCAGTGAAATCCACACATTTGTTCCGATACATAATGGTAGCCAATAATCTAAGATGCGAAAACAACGGCTCCTAACTCCAAATTTTATGTGTAGTGTTGTAATTCTATTCATGGACCTTCAATTGTCTAGAGCATTAACCGCTATCACACTTTCTCTGCTTTAGCATCAACTATCGGATTCATAACCTTTAGTGCTGCGTCATACTTTCAACCTCTGGCAAAATCTTCACCGTTTCCTCAGGTATAAGCTAAGATCTGTGTGCAATACAATCTTTTGCTTATCAATGTTGAAAGCTTTTTCCTTCTCTTTCTTCCCCACTGTATTTCTTTATTTTTCTCTTAGTTCAACTTAGTTAGTGGCTTAGAAATCAAAGAAAACCCTTCAATAAACCTCTTATAGTACCTAGCCAATCCAAGAAATTGCCTCGCCTCTGTTGGCTTCATCAGTGCAGCCCAACTCTTAATGGCTTCGATCTTGGTAGGATCAACATGAACACCCTACGATCAATCACATATGATCCAAATTTGTACCCAAAATCTAGCCAAAATTCACACTTAGATAATTTAGCGTACAAACCTCTCTTATTTCGTAAGCAAACTCAGATAATGCCTCAAATGCTTCGCATGCATCTTTTCGATCCTGAATAATTAACCAAAATATCATCGTGATGAAACACTATGAATGAATGCTTTTCAAGTAAGAGCTTGATGATACAGCTTGGGTTTCTATTAAGTCATAAACATCTAGCAAGCGCATTCGTCAATTCCGAACGGCCAATTACTTAGAAATCAAAGTGACAGCATGTACGAGTTTTAAATGCAGTAAATTGGATAGGTCATCTTTCTTTAATGTGTAATTGTGTTATCCTAATCTGTAGATCGATCTTAAGAATACCTGCTAGAACCTTGCAGGTTTGGTCAAACAAATCAATTAAGTATCTCGCGAAAAAGGATAGACGATTCTTTGACAGTCAACTTGTCATATACACAATACTCGTACACATTCTAAAGAATTTCATCTTTCTTTTTTCTACTAACAATAACCGGTTTGCTCCCGGACGGTGGACATTGAACATCAGACACGAAATAAATGTCCAGTTCATTATTAGCAGGCTCTTTTGGCACAATTGTACGCCAACTCTTTCATCTCAAACGGTGCCAATCTATATGGTGCACGTGCAACTGGTGCAGCCCACGGTACTAGATCAATTCGAAACTCTACTTGCCTCGGTGGTGGTAATCCTGGAAACTCTTTAGGAAACACCTTAGGAAAGTTATGAATTACAGGTACGTCTTCTAATTGTTTCTCCTTTGACTTGTTCTCCGTCACGTGTGCCAAAAACAAATGACAACCTTGCTCGACGTACTTACGGGCTTTAATACAAGATATGACCTTTAATCGAGACACACCCTTGGCGCTTTCGACTATCAACATCTTGTTCCCATACGGTATACGAACAACTTTCTCGCCACAGACGATAACGGCATCGTGCTTGACAAGCCAATCCATACCAATTATGACGTCAAACGTACCAAGCTCAATCGGCATAAGATCGATTTCAAAAATATGGTTCACTAAATTCAAAGTGCAGCCTTTCAAAATAGTGTTCGTACTAACTACTCTTCCATCGGCTAACTCTACCTCATAACTAGCTCCTATTTTTGGTCATAAATCACAAATGTTTTATTACTGAGAGTTGCTAGTCCTGAGCAAACGGCTACAGGTAAAGACTAATCAAATCCGTTTATGGTTATAATGACTTACCAAAAGTCATATAGTATTCAACACACTATGATTCATGTTCTGAGTGTTGAAGTGGTTTTCAGTTCACCATGGATTATTACCTTTTCTAGGTACCAAAGAACTTGGACTAGCCAAGAGTAAATGGCTACTGGTAAAGGGCTCATAAAAACCATTTAGGTGTTGCTGCGAAGACCTTGTTGCTGGAAGAACTAATCTGTTTTGATGCAAAGACAAAGATTTTTGAGAAAATGTGTATGTTCAAGATAAGTGGTTTCATTTCAGTACTCATACAGATTGTGTACTAATACATGCTCAAAAGATTGAAGGCAAGTACTGCTTAAATGACAAGACAGACTGATGGCTGATACAAAGAAGACCAACTATCAAGAAACTTGAAGTCAAGCAAGTAGAATTCAAGTTAGGGGAGGATTGTTGGGAAAAACAAGTCAATAGTAAACGTCTGCTAAGCAAAAAGTCAATTTACTGCTAAGCAAAAGGTGCAAAGTATGCTATGTAGAAAGTCAAGGTACTGCCAGTTCAAAGATCGAGTACTGCATGTGGTGGATAAAGGATTCTTAAAGGATTATCATTAAAGGTTAAGTTAGTAATTTGTAATTATCTTGTAAAGTTAGTTTAATGATTTGTATAGATTAGGGGTTTATGTCATACATGTTGTACATCTATAGAGGTTTATCCTTATGTTTATAAAAGGATCTCTAGGAAGATTTAAGATATAGAAAAACACGAGTTAGAATCATTAGTAGTGTATTAGGGGATCTGCCAATTTAGGACAGAGTCAAAAGGTTTATAATAGAAATCGTTTGAGAAACTCATTGTTGTGTTCTTCTTAAGGTACTGTAAAACTAGATTCGGCATAGTGACAGTATATCAGTGTCTTCATAAAGAATATCGATCTACAATTTCAATTTTAAGTTTTTTCTAATAAGCTATGTATATACGGGAAACCTAAGAGTTTTTGAAACCTAAGGTCTGTGAGTCCCGATACTAGTCTTTGTGGGGTGTCAAAAGTCTGGTCACTTAGCTGCAAGGTTGGGATGTGCCGAGACGAAAGTCGCTACATGGGATGATCTCGCCTTCAAACTTATTATTCTTGGGTGGAATGTGAAGCATAGAATTTTGCAAAATGTTGATCCATGGTTGAAATTCAAAATGGCACATTCACCTAAGATATAATAATTTTCGGGTGTGAAAAGTCCACAAGTTGCAAATATGAGTAGTGTTAGCATCTTAACTGATATTTAATGGTGATTTCGTTTTAAGCTTGGTTTGAAACGAGTGAAAAGTAGGGGACGATGAATTTATCCTTTTTGGGGCATTTTCGGATCGAAATGCATCTTCTTCTATGATCCCTAACGGTTATGAAAATAACGAAAGTCAAATATGTTAATTAGTTGCTAAAAAAATGAGAAAAAGGAAAAATACAAAAATATGTGTAGTAATAAGTGTATATCTTTAATGGTAAAAACGGGGCTTTTCAAAGCTATTGATTCTTTAATTCCCCTCGATGAACACTTAGCTACTTCTCTAGGTAATTAGTCGAGGGGGATCGAGATTCTTAGTTTTCTAAGTGCTTACTTATAGCATTGCGTGAGGACACAACAATATCTTAGTTTGGGGGATTTTGGTATGTGTTTAATTACACATACCTTTGACCACTAAAAACGGACTTAAAAGACTAAAAACATACCAAAAATAAATTGTATTTGTATGTTTTGCATTTGTATTATGCAGGTAACAGATATCTAAGAAAAAAGACAAAAATTGAAGCCAAAACGACAAAACCGAGCACGAGAACGGAAAGACCGTGAGAAGTCAAAAAGACAAAGTCAAAATCAACAAAAAATTCAAAGTCAAAGTCAACCCCGGGAAGTGGCATTGGAAAGAGCATCAAAAACCAAACCCGAAAACCTAAATTGCCAAAAGTGGGCCCACCCGTACCCACCTAGTGGGCATCCCAGGAAACCCACCTATCTCTTATACGCCTTAGCCCTGAATTAGAAAAGAGCCAAAACAACAACACCATTTTTATCTATACCCGGCCCAACAACACTAGCCCAACACCACCTTTTATAACACTCCCGTTACCCTTTTAAACTCACCCCCGTTAGTCCTTTAAGGACTAACGGTGCAAACAATTATAAACTCCAAGGACCAAAGTTGTATCACCAAAGGACTAAAGTTGCAATATACTCATATAAATAAGGACTCATTCTTGCAAATACCCTTAAACTTTCACCCTGCACCAATCAAACAAACAGGCAACCCTTTTTCCCGCTAAACCCCATTTTCACTGTTCACCCTCCATCCCCAAAATTACTCTTACCCCGAGGTTAATCCCACTTAAAACCCCTTCTAGAAGCCAAGAATGATGCAATGAGTGACGAATTTGGGCTCTGACACGTTGGCGATCCAAGGCAATCATTAGGGAATGATTACGTGGACACATCTAAGGGCCAAGATTGATGCTGCTTTTCCTCTCACACAAGAAAACCAGCTAAAGACCTCGAAGCATCTATCCTATCCATAAAAAAGAAGGCTTAACCCTTGTATGAAGAGAGATTTTTTCAAAGTTTTTTTTAGTCTCTTTAAGTATAGTTTTTTATTAAGTTGAAAAGTAGTTTTGTATTTCAATTCCTTGTAAAAGTTTAAGTTTCTAATGAAAAATTTGAGGTTTGTGTTTTAAGTTTCTGTGTTTGATCATTTATTATAACCTGTTAAGCTTTGAAAAGCTGTGAAACAGCTTGTAAATCTTACCTAAAAGCTTCACTAAGCTTTTTTTCTGAATCAAGCCTTAGTTTCCTGTTTTAATCTCTTTTATTTCCTGTTTTTTATCATAAAAACTAAAAAAATACTAAAAAAGATCCACCCTAAACACCTCACGCTTATTTGGATGGTAATCAGCTTGGGAAGAGCTTACAGTCCTCACATCGTGTCTTTGAACAAGCTAGAGCTGTAGATTTGATTTTTACCCTGTTTTTGAGCACAGGGTGGTTATGTAAGTTTTCATTTTCACTTTTTTCAGCCCTATTTACTAGTTAACTGCTTATACTTGCTTATATATGTTTTTATTTGCTTATTTAAGTTGGCTATTGTTAGTAATCTTATGAATGCTTAGTTTAGTTAAAATCTAGTTTGCAGTTTTATTAAAATATGTTTAAAAATAGCTTAAAACTTGCATATCATGTTTCCTTATTTAATCTTTATGTTGGTATTATGATTGCTTATATTGCTTGTTTTACCTTATTTAAACATCGGCTCTTTAAATTTGTGCTTCTCTTTAAAAAAGCTAAAACAGTTTTTAAAGGGGTGTTTGGTTTAACCTGTTTTATGGGTCAAAATGGGTCAAAATAGCATTTTGACACTTGAGTCAGTTTAGTTTAGCTATAATTAGTCTAAAATTCAGTTTGTTTAAAGTTTCAAGTTAAAATCTCAATTTAAGGTTTTAATAGTTATTGTTTGAAACGTCAGTATGCTTATTTTTAGGTTTGCTTAATTTAGATTGTGCCATTTTGCTTAATTGTTTGCTCTTGTGTTTTGGTTTTTGTGTTTATGCATGTGTTAAAAGAGGTTAGAAACAAAGCAAAAAGCCTGCATTGTTTGGTTTGTGTTTTACCAAAACTGTCAAAAAAGTGCTAAGTGTTTGAAAAGTTTAAGAAATGGCTTTCATTTGCTATTGCGCTTATCCTGAATTTTCAAACTCCCTTTGGAGTTGATGATATAAGTTCTTTTCGGTCAAAGCTTAATCAGTTTGTTAGGTTAAAAGTCCCATAAGGATCTGTTTTGTCTACTTATTTTTTAAGCTCAAAATGGTGGGGTTTTGTTAAGATTCAAAAGGTGGGGGAAAAGTTTGTCGAAATTTTTCTAAGTGTTGAATCAGTTGAGATAGCTTTTTTCAGAAGCTTTTTAAGTGCATATGTTGAATTTCAAATTCTTTTTCATTGTTGCTTATTGTAGCTTTGCCATTCATCGTTAGTGGTATAAGCCACAAAGCATAAGGATCCTTTTGCTAGCATATTCGTAAGAGCTAGAAAAGTCCCTCTTGGCCTTTTTGCTTATCAGTTTTGGCCAAAAAGCTATTTGCTTATTTAAGGCTTATTTTGCTTATGGCTTTTACTTATTCTAGGTATATTTAGCTTGATGAGAGTTAATTTAAGCCCATTATTAAGCTTAATCTCTTAGGTTTTGAGCTTAACACGCTTATATTGCAAGTAGCTTAAAGGGGGGGGGGGGGGGGGGGGGGGGGGGGGGGGGGGGGGGGGGGGGGGGGGGGTAATTATATTTTATTAAATATTCTAAATTGGTATAGCTTTATGATTAAACTGCCATTCTAGCTTATTTAGTTGCTTATTTTGTACCTAATGCTTTTAGAATGCCCTTTTTAATCTTTTTAGCTTAATTATCTTTTTGGTTTTCTTATTAGTGCTTAAATTTGCAAATAGTTAGCATTTTAGTGTTTAAGTATAACTTAGCTTATTCTGTCTTTCTTAGCTTATTCTAGTGCTTATTTGAGGGTTATAAAAAAGGTGCTTTTGTAAAAATTTCTTATTGTGCTTTTCTAAAAAGTTTGTAAAAAAATGGAAAACAAAAACATTTGGGAATAGGGGAAGTCCTAGATGAGCAAGGCTCGAACCCGGGACCTCACCCTTATCACCAAACGTTTTACACACAACACACTCTACCACTTGCCCTGGGGTCTTTTTCGTTTTATATTTGCTTTATAGTAGTTTTAGGCCTATTAGCTTATAAGCCGTTTTTGGCTTATTTCACTGCTTATTTGATAAGCTGTTTTCACAAGCTTATTTTTATTAGATCCCTCATTGTTCAAGCTACTCTTTCTTATTTTTTTCCAGATTTTTTTATAAATTGATTAGTATTTCCTTATATTTAATTTTTTGTTAAATATCGTTTTTTTAATTCTTAAAAAAAAATTTATAAGACACCAAAACTAACATTCCTATTTCTGAGTCGTCATTCCATTCCAGTTTCTTCTATATCCCTAAGTACTTGACTTTTCCTAGGATACTACTACTTTGCTTATTGTGGTTTTTTTTCGTATTAACAGATTTCACATTCTCATCAGATTTGACAAATTTGATTTTTGTAAACTTTGGCTTTGTCTGATCAGATTTAGGTCTAAACACACTATCATTATCACTATCAGTGTCCCAATCTTCAATGATAGGAGCACTAGGCCTAACAGTTTTAGGTTTTTCTAAATTATCCTTACTAGTTTTTGATGCAATAGTTTCACTCACTTTAGTCTTATAGACAGAATCATCTAACCAACAAAGGATAAGTTGGGTCTTGAGGGCATGTAGTTCCCAGTGTAGGGAGGGGGAACTGCATGAAACCCTTCACCTATTTTGAATCTATCATTTACTGGACTATCATCCACATCACTTTCTCTACTATTAAACACACTATGAACCACTTCACTCTCATTCATTTGACTATCATAACCAAGACCAACTTTGTCTTTAGCACTTATTTGACTATTTATCAGTTTAGTTAGATTCTTTGATGATTCTTCAAATTTTTCTAGTTTAAGTTTCAAATCATTTTTCTCTTTTAAAGCTTCTTCTAACTGATTTTTAAGGTTTTTAATAGAAATATCTTTCACTTGGACATCATACTTTAAAAATGCAATATCTTCTTCATAAACAGCTTCATTCTTTTCATGAATAACTATCCTAGCTTCTAATGATTCTAATCCCATTTGATAACCTATAATTTCTAGATTAGATTTATTACGAGCTTCACATTGTTGATCATAATGTTTTTGAAGAGTTTCATATGATTTTAAGCAATCTTTAGAGCAAGTATGTACCTCAGAGTCTGAACTTGATGAACTTGATAAACCTTGGGATGTATAAGCCATTAGAGCAAAATTTGTGATGCCTTCTTCAGCCTGAAAGCTCCAATCATAACCACCTATCCCATCTTAAACAACCAGGACATTTGTAGTAGATGTATCCACTGGTGCATTCCTTCTTGGAGCATCTTCATTTCTATTTCGTTGATTCCTTGGTGCCCTGCATTCTCTAGCAAAGTGACCTCTTATGTGGCAGTTGTAACATTTAACCTTTGTCTTATCAAATCCAATAATTTCTTTGCCATTGAAGTTTAAATTCTTTCCTGTCTTCTTTAAGAATCTCTTCACCCTCATGTTAAGCATTGCCACCTGCCATTTGAGATCTATCTCTTCAAGATCATCAGTATCAATCTGCTCCAGATCTTTATTGTCTAATTGTAGACTATTAGATTGATTAGCAAAGAAGGAAAACATGACATCATCAGCATAAGTTGAGAAAGAAGCTTGTCCCTGTGAACTAGCAACAGAAACTTCATGAGCAGTATTAACTGATTCATTAGTACTACTGGTGTTTTCTGAAGATATAAAAGCTACATTCTGAGAGTTTGAGCTTGAGCTTGAGCTTGATTGGCCTTTAATCTCAGATTCATACACCTTCAGATTATTATACAAATCATACATGCTCAATGTGTCTAGATCATATTTGTTTCTCATGATTAAAGCAATATTGTTCCAAGCTGATGGTAGACTTCTCAACAACTTTAGATTTGCATCTTCTTAAGAGATAACTTCACCATGAATTTCCAATTGGTTGATCAGTTTCTGAAACCTATCACAGGTTTTATCCAGTCCTTCAGATCTTGATGCAGCAAAATTCTTATACTGTTGCTTCTGAATAGTTTTCTGCATTTTCTTTGATTCTTTATTACCTCCAAACCTGGCCTTGATTGCTTCCCATAAGGTCTTTGCATCCTTGATTCCATGAAACTTCAACAGGTGCTCATCAGGAATGGCCAACAACAGAGTGTTTTTTGCTTTCAATTCATTCTTTCTTGCTAGCTTTTGTTCAACAGTTTTAGGAGGAATGGGACCTTCAGTACCAACAGTACCTAATGCAATAGCAGGTGCATCACCAATCACAATAACCTCCCAAAGAGTATATTCAGTGTGAGTAAGATATTGCTCCATTCTCATGCTCTAGAGATCATAGTCTCCTATTTTGAGCATAGTTAGTTTTAGTGCAGACACTGTTTGGGTAGTCTCTGATTGTAATTCCATCTTCTCTTTGAATATGTGATCTTGTGAAGATATAATGTTCTTCTTATTTAAAGTTTCTCAACAAGATCTGATACCACTTGTTATTTGTAAAGAATATATGTATAACTTAGTGTTGATCTTTCTATTCTTTTGAGCTCATAATTTCTCTCTGTCAGTTTTTGCTTTCTCTCAATTCTTTTAAGCTCACCAATTCAGACAGTTATGTATAATGTTCCCTTAATTCCTTTAGTTTCATTTCTCCCCCCCACTTCCAAGTGTGTTAACTCTTGAGAGAGGTAGATCATTGGACTGTTTAGATGCAGCCTCAAACCTAGTTTGACATCTACACCCCCCCCCCCCCCTTAAAATGTTTATTGCCATTGGGACCACTACCTGAATCAGTTCCCTGAGGAAAAGACTCATTAAGTGTTGCCATGGATTGGGTCCTATTTATGTTACCACTGTCCTGCTCTGCTTCTAAGCTAGAAGCAGTAGTGGCAGCCCTTTCCATTCTGTCTTCCCACTCCTTAATGACAGTCTCATCTGTTACAAGGGGAATAGGTCCACTAGACTGAGATATCTCAGTGGTCCTTTTGGCTTTCCTAGGTTTTTGAGTCTTTTTGAGTTAAGATTGTGATAGAACAGTGATTGGTTCAAGATTAGATAGTGATACAGTTGTGGATGTGTGTTGGGGTTCAGTGGGATTTCCTGATCCTTCACCCACTTCTGCTTAATGATACATTCCCTTTCATCCAATCTTAATTAACCTCCCCTCAAACAATACTTCAAAGATTAAGTAATCCAATGCTAGCAATCAGAAAGTTAAACCTGCTAACATCAAAAGCCTTTGTGAGAAGATCTGCAACATTGTGGTCTGTGTGAATCTTGATCACTTAAATCAACTTCTTCTCATAAGAATCTCTGATGAAATGGTGCCTAATCTCTATGTGCTTGGTTTTAGAGTAAAACACTGGATTTTTCACAATACAGATTGTACTTTCATTATCAATGTAAATCTTGGTGTTCATAAAGTTAAACCCATAATCAAGCATTTGATTTTGAATCCATAACACCTGTCCATAACAATTAGCAGCAGCAACATACTCTGCTTTAGTTGTTGAGTTGGCAACCACTATTTGCTTTTTACATTGCCATGAAATCAACCTTTTGCCAAGAAATTGACAACCTCCTGTTGTGGATTTCCTATCAAGACTAGCTCCAGCATAATCACTATCTGAAAAAGCTTCCAAGTCAAATGGTGAATCCCTAGGATACCAAAGGCCCAATTTAGGTTGACCTTTCAAGTATCTAAAGATCCTCTTCACAGCATGAAGATGTGAGACTTTAGGAGTAACTTGGAACCTTGCACAAGCACAAACAACAAACATTATGTTAGGCCTAGAAGCTGTTAAGCACATCAATGATCCAATCATTGATCTGTATAAGTGAACATCCACTTCCTCGGCTTCTTCATCCTTGAGCAATGCCTTATTAGTATCAATTAGAGTGCTTGCTGTCTTTATTATGACAAAATCAAACTTTTTCAATATATCAGTCACATACTTGTCTTGGCTGATGAAGATTCCATCATCTCTCTGCATGACCTGCAACCCTAAGAAGAAAGTGTTGGGAAATACAAGTCAAAAGGTCAAAGTTCTGCCACGAAAAAGTCGAAGTACTGCTAAATGAAAGATCAAAGTACTGCTAAGTAGAAAGTCAAGGTACTGCCAGTCAAAGATCGAAGTACTGCCGTGGATATAGGAACTATAAAGTTTAAACGGTTGTTTTAGCATTTATCTTGTAATAGTTATTAGTGATAAGTATCAATTAGTGTTTATGATATACAAGGACTGTACATCTACTAGAGGTTATCCTTATGTTTATAAAAGGATCTCTAGGAAGATATTAGAATACAAGAAGAAAAAAACACAGAACAAACATAGAAAAACACGAAGTTAAGAATTATTAGTATTGTATTGAGTATCTGGCATTTCGGCAGATTCAAAAGGATTAATAAAAGAAATCTTTTGAGAAAACACTGTGTGTTCTTCATAAGTACTGCCAACTAGATTCCGTAATTAAGTGACAGTAATATCAGTGTTTCATTAAGGAATAACGATCCTACAAGTGGTATCAGAGCTTGTGAAGAGACTCTGACCTTGAAGAACTTTTTAATCAATCGAAATCTTTCTAAACTCATAAAAAATGTCTGAAACAGAACCTCCCTCCACCTCGTCCTCACTGCACTCATGAATTCCTATAATCAGAAAGGTGAATATAACCTATGCCAATGAAGATGCGACAGTATATCGCTATCACTGATCACATACTATGGGACATAATCACAAATGGAAATCAGACCACAACTGATCCTGCATCTCCCTCAGTATCTGCACCAAAAACTTCACTTGCTGCAAACGCAAGAAGAAACAATGAGAAAGCCCTTAACATACTGCTTCTGCATACCTGATAACATACCTTCCATTTCCATGATGCTGTAGATGCACAGATCTTTATGGAAAGAGCCATAAAAGGCAAGATTTGGAGGAAACGAAGCATCAAAGAAGATGCAAAAGAATCTGTTGAAACAACAATTTGAGACATTTACTATTGGATCTAGAGAAGAACTAGATTCAGCATATGAAAGGTTTCAGCATATTCTTAGCATGCTTGAATTACATGAGGCTACGGTGTCCATTGAAGATGAAAATTTGAAGTGTTTCGAAGAAGCCTTCAGCTTGTGGCATTTGTTGCTACCATGATCGGGACAACCTGGATTAGACAGTTAACTTTGATGATCTCTACAACAACTTAAAGTGTATGAGCATGAAATTTGAAGGTGTCTCAAATTCAAGACTCTCAAACATTAGCTTTTCTGTCCACCATGAAGTCAAGGTCATACTTTGAAACAACAGTACAGCTGAACCGCACATATCCCAAAAGGATATACTCAAGCTATCTCGAGCAAGGTGCCAACTGCTCCCAACTGTGTTTCTCACTCAGATGAAATCATATGTTCCTTCTTTGCTCAACAAGCATCTATGCCCACAACTCATGATGATGAAGACCTGCTGCAAATTGATGAAGATTGCAGGAAGAAAGTTGACCTTCGATGGCAAGTGGCTACGATAACAGCTAGATAAGGAAGTTTATGAGGAAACAGGAAGATCCATTGACCTCAAGCCAAAGAATGGGATTACCTTGATAAGCAAAAAATTGAATGCTTTAACTGTCAAAAGTTAGGTCATTTCGGCTAGAGAGTGGGATAGATTAGCTAATACCAGAAAACAAAGCAAAGGTCGTAATGAAAAAAGGATTGGGCTTTTAAGATTCAAACTCAAAAGCCTGGTGGCAACAAGACAACAATGAAGATAATGATTGGAACCCCAAGAATTGATGTCTAGAACCTTACATATGCTATGAATGGCACTGCCTGGAGTTGAACAAGATAATTGGAGCATAGAGTTGATGCAAGCACAGCACATTGGACAAATTGACTTGATGATTTTGAACTGGAGTCAACAAGCAGATGATGCACCAATATATCTAGCTTTGATGGCTACAAACTCATAGTAACCTTACTGTCCAAATGTATTAAATCTTCTATAAAAAGTTTCTTGAAAGCTATCAAACTGAAAGAGATAATTTCAAAGCCATGACTGAATTCTAGGATATCAAATACTTAGAGTCATTAGAGGGTCATGCTTAAAACACATGAAAAGAATGAATATCATGGGGTGGATAAAGTATTAACCAATGGAATTGACTTAAAGATAAGAGATTTGAAACTAGAAGAAAAACAAAAGAATTAACAGCCTTAAAAGAAACGAATGATTTCAAATCAAACTTGAAAAATGGGTCAAATGCTTCAGTACTTCTAAACGAAGTCCTAAACAAACAAGAAATGTGTCTGAAAAGTCCATGTATAGGGTGTTGGTGATGAGTCTATTAATAGTATGGGAAAGTGACATTTCAACTGGGGATGAACTTGACGGATTTCTACTATGAAAATTTTCAAAGAGAAAAGGCCTACAAAGCAGTACCTCCACCTACAGTACAATTATCCACCTTAGGGCAAATGTCTTCCTTTACAGGGATAATGAACTAGCCATTAGGAATAAATTGTTAAACAAAGAAACTAAAATCTATCAAATCAGCAATTGATAGAAATAAAGTCATATTAAAGCTCGGGTTGATAGAGAGATGAAGAGAACTGATTTTCAGAAATCAAAGGAAACTTCTTTTAACTCAAGAATACGAAACAACTTTTGAAACAGGTCACTAAAACAGTCAAAACATGTAGGTCAAAGAATCAGGACAAAGGGACTTTGGGAACAAAGGGGTAAATTATGTTTGTATGTACAGTCCTAATCACCTTAATAAAGGGACTGCAATCTACATAAAGAACCTTCAAACACACCAAAACTCATAAACCTAGGGAACAAAGGGCCTCAAGGAAACAAGACCGTTTGGAACAACATCCAAAAAGTGAACCATAGTAATTTCGCAAGAAACTCTAGGTACCCTCACCAAAGGAGATCCTTTATTCCATCAGCAGTACTTACAAGGGATGGGTTGATAAGTACTGCTAGACCAAAAATGACACAAACAGTATCTTCAAAAAGTACTGCTAATTTGACATAACAAGGTACTGCTAAGATTCTAGAGAACCTCAGGCCAGTACTACACAAGTACAGATGAAGTTAATAATCCAGGATGGAATAATAGAAGACCTAGAATCTCAGGTTACGCACCATCATCCGAGGTCTTCTACAACAAGGAACCTCCTCAAAGACCGACAAAGACCCAAGAAAGTGTTAAATTGATCTGGTAAAGAAGGAAGTACTGTTGGATCTCAAGCATACCTCCACAAACAGTCAAAAAATAGCAATGAATCAGTCAGAACAAACATGGAAACCAAGGGAATATCTAGATTTATGTGAATGGGAAATGGATCTTCACACTCAACAATTTTGAGTACGTAACTCCATTAAGGGGTAACCAAGTACAGTTTAGACTTGGTCCCAAAAAGAGTCTAATTTTCTGAATTGTTGTACAGGGGCAATCCAGATAGAAGATCTCAAGGACTATGCTAATCATTGAATGTTAGGATGCTCTGGAAGTAGACAGAACAAGACAAGTTTGTCAGACTTGAAGAGTTCAAAGGTGGATTAGGTGCCTTTGGGAAAATTCTAAGTGAAGAATCTCAGGAAAAGAACCATTAAGACATCATGCTTAATTTTGAGAAGTTAGCTATGTGGAAGAGCTCAAGTTTAATCTCTTATCTGTTTCTTTAAATCTTATAAAAGCACAATGTTCTCTCACAGAAAAATGAATGTCTTAATCCTATCTCAAATTCAGTTTGTTTGATAGAAGATTTGGTAATTCTTAGAGCTCCTAGAAAGAATGATGTCTACAGTCTGGATCTAAAGAATATTATCCCTCTGGTGGAATCACTTGTTTGGTTGCAAAGGCAAACAGAGGATGAAGCTGTCCTATTGGACAGAAACTGGGCATGTCAACTTCAAAAATATCAACAATTGGTAAAAAGGTAATCTGGTTATGATTTTTACCTTCAAAGACATTCAAGCTTGATCACTCTGTAGTGGCATGTAGAAAGGTAACCAAGCACAGAGGCATCTTGCAAGAAGATTGAGGAAAGAACAGTCAGAGAACCTCTGAATTGCTCCACATGGACTTATGTGGACCTGTTTTCAGTAAGAGTATAAAACAAGAAAAAGTACTCTTGGTGGTCACTGATGACTGCAGCAAATTCAATGGGTGTTTTTCTGGCCTACAAGCGTGATACATATGATATGCTTTCATGATTTGAGATTGTGGGTTGGAAAACAGGCTAAGACCTAATGAATATACCCTACAGGTGTGATCATGGAACAGAGTTCAAGAATCAACTTATGAATGAGTTTTGTGCCAAGAAAGGAATCAAGAGAGAATATAGCATTGCCAGAACTCCACAGCAAAATGGTGTTGCAGAAAGAAAGAAAAAGGACTCTATATTGAAGCTGCTAGAACTATGTTAGCAGACTCCCTTCTCTCTATTCAATTTTGGCTGAAGCAGTCAAATACAGCTTGTTTATGTGCTTAATAGAGTTTGGTGACTAAACCTCAACTGAAGACTCCCTTATGAAATCTTGATGGAAATCTCCATAACATTCAGTTTTCATTGAGACCTTTGGATGCTCTCTGACCATACTTAATACTCTGGATCATTTGGGTAGTTGATGGCAATCAGAAGAAGGATATCGTTGGTATTCTACTAACAGTAAAGGGTTTAGAGTCTATAACATGATCACAAGAAAGGTTCAAGATTGTCCTTCTGTAACATTCTTGAAATCAGGAGAATCAAAAGGGAAAAGGTCCTGATTGGATGTTTGATCTTGACCTTTAACTCCATCCATGAATTACATTCCTGTCAGGAAAGAAAACTATGCTGATTCAAAAGAACAAGGAATAACTATGATGATGCTTGAAGAGTTTTAGATGACCACAATACAATGTTCATAAAACCACTCAGCCATCTCCAGAGAAGTACTGCTGCAAAAGAAGTTACATTGTCCTCTGAAGATCAAGCTTTACATGATGAGCTTGTAAGTTTGATGCATCAAGAATCTCTTGCCAAAGTCATAATGAATGATTCAAAGATTGCTTGTAGTTTGAAAGGAAAAGAGGAGAATATCTATTGCAAAGGGAAAAGAACATGTTGACAGTACTTTCATTCTAAGTACTGCTAATACACCTCCTCAAAGTACTGGCAATACACCTACAGATTCAAGATGCATACTCAACAGATGGTGTTCTCTACAAACCCTCTTTTGATGCTGAGGAAGGAGAGTAGCTGACTACACAACTTGGATCCTACCATTGATGTTCCCTCTACTCCCACACTAGAAATCATAAATTCATCCTCAAAGTCAAATTATTGCAAAAGTACTGCTGGGGAGTCAAACAAGACGAAAGCTAAAAGACAGTACTTCAAATCAACATCAACTTGTTTCCTTTCATATACAAACAAAATAGAACTAACACAAAAGATCACAAACATCTTGTTTGCTTGTTTCTTATCCTCAAAGGAACCCCAAAAGTCACTCAAGCCTTAGCAGCTTGAAAGTTTTGGGTTGAAGCGATTGCAGAAGAACTGCTTCAATTCAAGCTACAAAAGGTATGGTGTTAATGTGACCTACAGAAGGCAAGAGGGTGAATTGGAACGAAAATGGTTTTTAGAAACAAGAGAGATGAACGGGGTACTATTATCAAGAACAAAGCACGCCTAGTTGCACAAGGGTACAGACAAGAAGAAGGTGTGGATTATGATGAAGTATTTGCACCAGTTGCCAGAATTGAAGCAATCAGACTCTTTTTGGCATTTCATCTTCCTGGGCTTTAATGTCTATCAGATGGATGTCAAAAAGTGCATTTTTATTTGTAAATGTGAACATCACAGAAGAGGTATATGTCAAACAGCCTCCAGGTTTTGAAGATCCTGCTCATC
Source organism: Tanacetum coccineum (assembly GCA_026074375.1). Lineage (NCBI taxonomy): Eukaryota > Viridiplantae > Streptophyta > Magnoliopsida > Asterales > Asteraceae > Tanacetum > Tanacetum coccineum. The sequence continues at coordinate 88,360 of BQNB010005715.1, forward strand.
CAAACAAGGTTTACAGAGTTGTCAAGGCACTTTACGGCCTGCATCAAGCTCCAAGAGCATGGTATGAAAGACTTTCAACTTTTCTTTTGAAGCATGGATATAGGAGAGGGGCTATTGATAAAACTCGTTTTATAAGAAGATAGAAGAGATAATCATGTTGGTACAGGTAATATGTTGATGCTATAATCTTGGATCTACCAATCCTTTTCTATGGTGAAGATTTATGAAGATCTTATGCAAAAGAATTCAAGATTGAGTTCCATGGGGAACTCACTTCTTTTTAGGCATTCAAGTCAAGCAATCTAATGGTGGTATTTTTCTAAGTCAAGACAAATATGTGAAAGACATTCTCAACAAGTTTGACTTTAGAACCATTAAGCCAGCATCTACTCCTATTGAAGCTCATAAATCTTTAGGAAAAGATGAAGAAGGTGAAGATGTTGAGTACATCTTTACAGTCATGATTGGGTGTCCTCATAGTACTTAACTGCTTCAAGACAGACATAATTTTGCTTTTGTCCTGTGTGCAAGATTTCAATCACTCCAAATTTCTCATCTTACACGCGTCAAGAAAGGATTTTTAGGTATCTCAAACATCAACCTAATTTGGGTTTATGGTTTCCTAAAAGACGCTCCTTTTCATTTGGAAGCTTTTTTCGGATAGTGACAAAGCTGGGGCAACCATGATAGAAAGATCCACATCAGGAGGAAGTCAATCTCTTGGCAGAAGACAGTTTCGCAATGCAAGAAACAAAAAAAACAATTGTGGCTATCTCCCTCTACAGAATCAGAATATGTAGCAGCTCAAGTTGTTGAGCTCAGTGTTCTTTGGATGCAAAATCAACTACTTGATTATATTTAACATCAGAACACTGAAATCATATAAACAATGAGAGCACCATTCATTGTGAAGAATCCTTTATTTTTCACTCAAATACCAAGCATATTTCAGATTTCGACATCACTTCATTCGAGATTGTTATGAAGCAAAGGCTCAATAATTAGTACAAGATCATACTGATGACAATGTCCAGATTTACTCACCAAAGGCTTTTGATTTGGCAAGGTTTAAATTTTTTGGAGTAACAATTGGGATGATGAACCATAGCTAGCTTGAAGGGGAGGAATCACATATAAAGTACAGGTGATCAAGTAAAGTGACTGTTATGGGTTAGATTGGATTTTTGAAGCACCCTAGCAATATTTGAGGGGAGAATATGAATGATTTTTCCGAAGTTTGAGATTTGAAGAGATAGTTTGCAAAGTAAAGGGTTGTCGTTGCACAAAATGAGATGACATCTTTTTGTGTTGAAAGTACTGCTAATCCAACTCAAAGTACTGCTTGCCTTGGAAAGTACTGCTTAGACAACAAAGTACTGTTCTAACGTTCGGTCAACGGTCAAACGTACGTTTTTGCGCTAAAAACGTATTTACAACGGTAACTTTATAGTTATCTAACACAACCTATAAATACTCAACTGAATTGCATTTTTCTCTCACTTTATCTCTTTTCTTTCATAACTTTTTAAATTACAACCTCCGACGCACATTAATTTCCCTTCAAATGGCAAACATTCGCTCTTGTAACAAGCACAACATGATTGCGTGTGTGGAAAAGACGGCTCAGAATGCTGATTTTTATCAAATCATCGATTTTCTCACTGGCTGCTCCATTAATTACTCTTTGTTGGTTGATCCTGATCTTATTGGTCCATGGCTTCAACAATTTTGGGCTACCGCTACTCTCAAAGTGATCAATGACGTACCTCACATCCGCGCCAAGGTAGCTGGCAAGAAGATTTTGATTTCTGAAGCAACCATTCGAGCTGACCTACTCTTTGATGATGAAAATGGAGTTGATTGCTTTCCTAAGCAAGTCATTTGGGACGTGCTCAGAGATATTGGCTACGAGGGTAACTTAGCACAACTCACTTTCTCTAAACCGCTATTTAGCCCACAGTGGAAGTACTTGGTCCATGTATTACTTCACTGCCTTAGTCCTAAGAGCACTTCATGGGAACAATTTGGAACAAACATTGCTTCTGCTCTTGTAGGTCTAGCCACAAACCAAAAGTTTAATTTCTCTTTGATGATCCTAATGGGATGCTAGGAACATATTATCAAAATGGTAAACACCTTTTCTTAGTATCCTAGTTACGTCAATTGCTTTTTGAACAAACATTAGAGGGAGTAACAGACCTCAGGACTTTTATACCATCCGTTCTCTTCCTTCCAAGTGTTTCACATTTATAGAGAAGCATAGTACTAAGTTCTCCTGTAGGATTACACCCTTGACTCCATCTATGTTAGAAGTAGTCACAGCATTGGCAGCGGAGGAAGAACAGAGTACTAGTCCTCATTCTAGGGCTGCAAGTTCAGCAAGGGATGCTCAAGGCACTCCAACTCAAAGTGCTGCTCATTCTCAAAGTGCTGCTCATTCTCAACGTACTGCTTCAGTACAACGTACTGCTTCCTTCCATGATACTGTTAACTCTCAAGGGACTGCTGAACTACAAAGGACTGCTGACTTCCAAGGTACGGCTGCTCCTCATGATGCTGCTTCTATTCCTAAATCTCCCAATGATTATACTCTCCACAGATGTGCTCAAACATCTGAGGAGATTGGGACTTTAGATACATATGCTTTGAACAGAGAAAGTTATGGAGACACAAGAAACCAACTTCTTTCTCAGAGCGTAAACAAATACTACAAGCTCAAGCCAAGCTCAAGAATTGTCCAAATCTCAAGCCCAGTGGTCAAATATCATGCTCTTTGGTTAGAAAATCAAAACCTAAGAAGGCAAAAGAACGAAGCAAGAGGCATAAGAAGAAATGTCTTCAGTCAAATTGGGGAAGAAATCAGGATAAAGGAATTTTGTCTGAAGAGCACAAGGTTCAAGAAGAAGATTTAGCACATCCTTTCTTTGATGATACTGTTTTTGTGCAGTCAAGATAGGCTGCTGTTACTCCTGATTTGGAAAGAAAAGTGATGAGACGAAGAATTTAATAATTGAGGAGAAAAAAAAAAAAGAACACAGCTTCTAATGTAAAAGATGGAGACACGAAGAACCTGGATTTTGTAGACAACTCAAAGTACTGCTAGACAGGGTACTATTACTCCAGATCACTGGGGAAATTTTTGAGGAGGAAGCAGGACCTTCAAGCCCACTCCGTCCAATTCAAGTTATGGACTCTGAAGAACAACATAATGCTGCTGAAGTTCTTGTTTCTATTTCTAGACCAAGAGGTTTGAGCATTCCTGGTCCCATACAAACTCAACCTCAACAGCCAACTCAAGGTACTGATCCTAAAGACAAAGGCAAAGGGATACTGGTTGAAGAACCTAAAAAGAAGAAATTAACTCTTCAACAAATCAGAGCCTTGGAAACTACAAATGATGAGGGCGGTTTGCTTGAAAAAATTCAAGCTGAAATGGGATGCAGAAGAAGAAAGAAAGAGGTTTGAAGAATTGCAAGAAAACAAGCCAAAGACTACTTGAGGAAAACCTACTTCTCTTGCTCAAGAAAGAAATCAAATGATGAGTTTCTTAAAAGGTCAAGGATACAAAAATTTGCAAAAACTTAAGTATCCACAGATGAAGGAATTGTATGACAAGGTTCAAGCATCTATTAAAGACTCCTTCAAAGACTTTATTCCAATGGATTCAGAGAAAGAAAGGGAAACGTTGAAGGAAAGAGAAGCAAAAAGACTCTTAAGGAAAAGGAAAGCTACAATATCTGAAGAACAGCCATCAAAGAAGCCTAAGTTAAGAACAGAAACAATTGATGAGCTCAGAAATTATCTTAGGGTTGTAGACTTTGAAAAGAGTGTACACGATAAAGAGTTGACTATAGAAGGAATCTCCATATTACAGAGCTCCAAGTTATTGATTCACCTGATGGAAGAGTATCTATCATCACAAGAAATAATCACTTCAGGGCTTTTGATACTTTATGGGAGATACTGCATGTCTTAGATAGACAGGATTTGTATCACCTATATCGAGTTGTTCAAGACTATTATGAGCACATTCCTCCAACCGGCTTAGGTTTGATACTTCTAGGTGATCTAACCATTATTTGGGAGACGGCTGAAACAAGTGATGATGACTTCTGGAAGGATCAAGAAGAATGGGAAATCATAAGATGGAGGTTTCATGAATCTTCAGGAGTGCATACACTAGAGTTAGAAGATGGCACTATGATTCACATGCTGGCTGAAAGAAGATATCCTCTATCAAGAGAGTTGATGATAAGGATGCTAGATCATGGCATGGAAGTTGAAGATGAGAATGAGACAGCCATTACGTTGATACATTTATTCATTTTGTGGACAACAGAAGATGGTGACAATTCTTAAACAACTGGTATGATTTATCAAAATTTTCTTTTTATATATATCTTATTTTGATAAACAGACTTAACTGTGAACAAAGCAGTACTTTGTTTAAAGTACTGCTAGTTTAAAACAAACAGTACCTTGTTGAAAGTACTGTTAGTTAAAAAGTTGTTTTTGAAATATTGTGAAGATTTGAGTGTGCAAAAAGGTTTAAGGCACAAATATTTGAACATCAAACTGTTTTAAGGGATTGAGTGTTGGTTAACCACCACACAGCAAATGGTAATCAATTCACCATGTCTTACAAACATAAGAATTGACTAGTCCAAATCAAACAGTTTTGGTAAAGACATCTCAAATCTGTTGATGGTTGACAATTTACCAAAAATTGTATGGTGATCAATACACCATGGTATTACACTGAATTATTGGCTACTCCAAAGCAAACGGCTTTTTGGTAAAGAGAACTCAAATCCGTTGATAGCTTTAATAGTTTGCTCAAAACTATATGGTCCTCAACTCACCAATGTTTTATTACTGAGAGTTGGCTAGTCCTGAGCAAACGGCTACAGGTAAAGACTAATCAAATCCGTTTATGGTTATAATGACTTACCAAAAGTCATATAGTATTCAACACACTATGATTCATGTTCTGAGTGTTGAAGTGGTTTTCAGTTCACCATGGATTATTACCTTTTCTAGGTACCAAAGAACTGACTAGCCCAAGAGTGAATGGCTACTTGGTAAAGGCTCATAAAATCCATTCATGTTGCTGAAAAGACATGTTGCTGAGAAGGACAATCTGTTTGATGCAAAGACAAAGAATGTTCAAAGAAGTGTTTATCAAGAGATTGCATTCAAACAGATTGTAAACAAGATGCTGTTAAAGGATGAAGCTTAAAAGATTAAAAAGGTAGTACTGCTGAACAAAGAAGACCAACTATCAAGAAACTTGAAGTCAAGCAAGTAGAATTCAAGTTAGGGGAGGATTGTTGGGAAATACAAGTCAAAAGGTCAAAGTTCTGCCACGAAAAAGTCAAAGTACTGCTAAATGAAAGATCAAAGTACTGCTAAGTAGAAAGTCAAGGTACTGCCAGTCAAAGATCGAAGTACTGCCGTGGATAAAGGAATCTTAAAGGATTATCATTTAAACAGTTATGTTAGTAATTATCTTGTAACAGTTAATTTAGTGATTAGTATTGATTAGAGTTTATGATATACAAGGACTGTACACCTACTAGAGTTATCCTTATGGTTATAAAAGGAGAAAAACACGAGTTAAGAATTATTAGTATTGTATTAGGGATCTGCAATTTAGGCAGATTCAAAAGGTTTATAAAAGAAATCGTTTGAAAAACTATTGTGTGTTCTTCTTAAGTACTGCCAACTAGATTCCGCATAGTTGACAGTATATCAGTGTTTCATTAAGGAATATCGATCCTACATTAAACACATACCAATCAACCATGGAGATCATTTGCTACCATAATCAACAAGTGTCTAAGTAGAAAAACTACTACTCTGAAGAGTCTTCGACTGTCGCTCAAATTCTTTGAGGACTGTATCATAACAAGACTATTGATTATGTCTACTTGTTATGGGAAGATTTAGAGTATCAAGTGGAAAACAAAAATTCTAAGAAGAACAATGACATGTACTATCCATGATTCACCAAAGTCATTGTAGACTACTTCATGGCAAAGGATCAGGGAATCCCAAGGAGAAACAAGATGTTTTGGCACTATGCCAGGGATGACTTCATGTTCACCACAGTAAGAGTCATTTCTAAACATCAGGACACACAAGTATACGGTGCTATTCTCCCTCAGCACTTGACCAATCAAGCTATGTTGGAGTCCGAAGCCTACATGACTTACCGTGCTTATGCTACTGGTGAAAAGATTCCAAAACCTAAAACTACAAAGAAGAAAGCTGATTCTGAATCATCTCCCAAGACGAAGTCTACTCAAGCTTCTAAAGGTAAAAGAATCACGACCTTAGCTAAGGGAGATAAACCTGCCAAGAAGAAGCAATCTGCATCAAAGTCAAAAGGTCTAACGGTGCTATCTGAAGTCGCTTTGACTGAAGCTCAACAGATGAAGATTGCTATTGAAAGGAGCAAGATACAAACTCACAGCTCTCACGCCAGTGGCTCAGGTGATGGAGTTGACATTCAGTCAAAGGTTCCTGATGAGCAGCAACAAAACATATCTGGTATAAATGAAGGAGCTGGTGACAAACCAGAGGTTCCCGATGTACCCGAATACAGATCAGAGAGTGAAGAAGAATCTTGGACATACAGTCAAGAAGAGGATGATGAAGACAATGACGAGCATAACCGTGAAAACAACAATGATGATGAAGATGATGATCAAGAGAATGTTAGTAGAGAAACAGAATCAGATAACGATGGAGATGATTTTGTTCACCCAAACTTGTCCACATACAAAGCAGATGATCAGGAAGAAGAAAAAAAAGAAGAAAAAACAAATGATGATGAGGACGTGTCTTCTGATCAGATGGTTTCAACACCACCTGATTATGAAATTACGGAAGAAGAAGAAAATCAAGAGGATGATGATGATGTTATGGGAGGAGAACAAGAAGATAAAGAAGATAAGGAACTGTACGGAGACTTGAATCTTAACCTGGATAGAAGAGACGCTGAAATGACAGATGCTCAAAATAATCAAGAGACATAAGAGGTTTACGTGACTTTGACTACTGAACCTCCAGTAGTGCAACAACAAAGCTCCACTGTTTCATCAGATTTGGTGTCTAAATTCATTAATCCCTCTCCGAATACAGGTATCGACTTGATTTTAAATCCAAATGTTCAATCTGATATTCATGTCAATGTATCAGTTTTTGCCACTACTGAGACACCTTCTTCTGACACTACAATTCCTCAACCACTCATTCCAGTCATTCAACCTCAACAACAAACACATGATTCCACAACAACAACAACTTTGCAAGAAATCCCCAACTTTGCATCTCTATTTGGTTTCGAACGAAGGGTTTCCTCATTAGAGACTGAACTGTCTGAGCTCAAACAAACCAATCAATTTGCTGAAGCTTTATCATCTATTATGGGCATTGTTGATAACTACCTTGCGTCTAAGATGAAAGATGCAGTAAATGTAGCTGTTCAGCTAAAATCCAACAAGCTCAGAGAAGAAGCTCAAGCCGAGAATGATGAACTTCTTAAACGGATAGACTCAAACATTAAGGCCATAATCAAGGATCAGGTTAAAGCTCAAGTATCCAAGATCATGCCAAAGGTTGAGAAGTATGTCACAGAATCTCTAGGAGCTGAAGTGTTGGCTAGATCGTCCAATCAACCTCAAACATCTTATGCTGTAGCAGCATCTCTCTCATAATTCGAGTTAAAGAAGATTATCATTGACAAAATTGAAGAAAATAAATCAATGAACAGATCAGACATTCAGAGGAATCTCTACAATACATTAATTGGATCGTACAACTCGGACAAGGGCCTCTTTGCCTCATATGGTGATGTGGTGACCCTAAAGAGAGGACATGGTGATCAAGACAAAGATGAAGAACCCTCCGCTGGATCAAACCGAGGGACGAAGTGAAGGAGATCAGGCAAGGAAGAGTCATCAAAAGAAGCAACTCAAAAGTAGTCCAAGTCTACAAGTTCTTCAAAAGGGGCATCCAGATCTCAACCAAAATCATCAGGCAAGTCTGCTCCAACAGAGGAGCATGGTCCAAGGGTTGATGATTTGGAAGAACCATTGCATCAAGAGTTCAACACAGGAAATAATGATATATCTCCTGTAAGAGAGATAATAGCTGTTGATGAACGACTGTGGAATCTATCAGGCTCTCAAACTCTTGATCGTGAATGGAACAAAACAAAGACTGTTAACGACTGACCTCCTCAATCATGGATGACTCAGTTGGCTCAAGCTTCAGGCACACAATCATCGTTTAATAAGTTTCTGGCTACTCCCATTGATTTCTCTGCCTTTATCATAAACCGGCTCAAATTAAACAATCTGAATCAAGATGTGTTGACCGGTCTAACATATGATCTCATGAAAGGCACGTGTAAGAGTGTAGTAGAATTAGAATACCACTTGGAAGAAGTATTCAAAGCTACCAATGATCAGTTAGATTGGCATAATCCTGAAAGAAGATCGTATCCTCATGATCTCAGCAAGCCCATTCCTTTAATTCAGAATGCACAAGGTCGTCAAGTTATCCCTTTTGATCACTTCATCAATAATGATCTCGAATATCTGAAAAGAGGGAGCTTAAGTAAAAAATATACAACCTCGCTTACCAAGACGAAGGCTGCTGATTACAGTCATGTTAAGTGGATTGAAGACAAAGTTCCTAGAAGTATATGGAGTCCGGCACAAGTTGTCTACGACAAGCATGCCTACTGGGGAACATATCACTAGGGACCAAAACGTCAGAGATTCTATGGATATGCTACCAATATGGAAACTTCAAAATATGTCTACTCAAGACACAGGATCATTGCTGTTACCAGTCTCAAGATCATGGAGTTCTTTGGTTACAAACATTTGGAAGAGATTACTGTTCGAAGGCAGGACGATCAGCTGTACAGGTTTCGAGAAGGCGACTTCAAAAGACTTCGTCGCCAAGACATTGAAGACATGTTACTTCTTCTTGTTCAAGGTAAGCTGACCAACCTCAATTTAGATGAACGATTTGCACTAAATGTGGCTTTGAGAATGTACACGAGACGCATTGTCATTCAAGAACGCGTAGAGGATTTACAACTGGCAGTTGAAAGCTACCAAAAGAAGATAAATCTCTCAAGACCAAACTCATATCGTTCAGGTCTTAGAAAAATGACTCCCTACATTGCTTACCGTGATATCCAAGGCATTATCTATCAAGATGACATGGACAGAAATATTTTGATGCGCATTGATGAACTTCACAAGTTTAGTGACGTCACACTAAACCATGTTCGCACCGCTCTCAATGATATTGCTACTGAGATTCAGATTGAGTACTTGCCAAAGAGAAAACGGAGCAAACAAGACAAGCAGAGAGCTCGAGTGATGATAAATTCCATTGATAAGAAACTCAGAGATAAAAGATTGATGCGTAGTCAGGAAAAGTTTGTTGGTGGAAGACCTTACGAAGGAGACCTTCGGCTGCTACAAAGAACCATATGATTCTATCATATGATGTCCTTATCACTCATGTCAAAATATCATAAATAATTTAAACTTGTGAATTTGTAGATATGTAGTGTAGACTTATGGTGATAATAAGGAGTGCTCGAGTACAAAATTTTCAAGAATTTCTTAGTAAATTCAAAATTTTTCTTCAAATTATTGTACTCAGCACTATCTTATATACTCTCAAATATTGAGGGGGAGCATTATAATGTTCCTATTAGATATTGTGTAACATTTTGTCCCTGAACGTTTAATCAATTGATATCCAAAATATCAAGGGATTAACATTTTGGATAAGGGGAGAAAATGTGATTAAACTGCATCTAATTTATATTGAAATGTGATTGTATAAAATGGACTCAATGCACTCCAAACTTAGCATGTACTACGATTACGATGCACATGTTAAGGGGGAGCTTTTAGTAATGATGAAAAACTCTCAAAGTGTAAATCTTTTGATATTTATATCAAACACTTTGATTGAATCTTTTTCAATGATTTTGGTTTTGATTGTGATGGAATACCCAAAAGACCGACCATGTACTTAAATTTATGGAGTTATAAGGTGGTTAGGCATAGGTATTCAAATCCCATGATCCAACCAGAACCGGAGGGATCTACCCAGGGATATCCACTAGTTAGTGTAGAAGTCCTTAGGTATGATACAAAAGGAGTAAAAGTGAGAATCGGGAAAAGTGCCGACTGAGATGGAGCTAGCACTGGAATAAACCCAACAAGGTGTTAGTTATGAAGTCTCGGTAAGCGCTGAAGGGGTTGAAGAATTAAAAAGAATTGTAAGGATAAAGGGTGAAAAGAAAGAAGCCCTCCATACACTTAGGCAGAAACCGGGTCAATACATAAACTGTCAGAAACACTAAGGTGTTGTCTGGCATTGAAGACTGTCATGGACCCAGTGACGCTATGCACAACCCTCCCTAGCCACTCAAGGTCTCTCAACAGACTCTTGTTTCATTTCTCACAAAGATTACATGCATTTCTATTAACTTTCTCACTCTGAGTTGTGATTATTGAAAATGGTGGCTTCTGCTCCATCCTCGATCAACAAAAAGCAAAGTTCACTTTTTGATCTAAGAGCCATAAGAATCTCCATAAATCTCATTAGGACACTTGTCAAAATTACGCTTGCTAAGTCACACAATGTGAATAATAAAATATATATTAAGAGTCCTACGCATTATCTTTGTGATTTTGCCAGAACATCCGAGTGATATTATTCACAATGAAGATGGAAATCCTGCTTGAGCCAACATCAAACAAGCTCATGGTAGGTGACTTGTGCGATTCTATATGAATCAAACTTGTGACAACTGGAAAGAAACGATGGTGCGATTCTATAAGAATCAAACTTGTTCCAGGTTATGAATTGACGATTGATGATGAATTTTGAAATGATTAACACTCTCGATGTGTCACAAAACCATTTTAGCAAGTGACACGTCGATTGATTTTCAAATCAATTTTTATTTCAATTGGTGAGATAGTAACTCGTTGGTTCACTCTTATCGTGTTGTCTGCTTTGAGACATTCTGATAATGGGAACATGCTAAGTTTGATGAATCTGATACACATGTGTTAGAAAGACTCAATACTTCAGTTGGAAATCCTGTCAAGGAGATTCTTCTTAAATTGAATCTACCTGATCACAAGTCAATCCTCACGGATTCGAAGGTTACTCCAACCAAACATGGGTGAATGACAAAACCATATTCGTCCCCCCGCTTTATTGCTAACTATTTTTATGCATGATACTTAAAGATGAAGGTGAAGGTACCTGATTCCAACTGACTCACAAGATTCATAACCATATGCTCATATCCGACCGACAACCATAAAGACATCATGAAAGCTCAATTACATGTTTCAAGACTTCCGCTACACTGATACCGTACGTCTTTCTTAAAGTGACGAAGTATTAAAGTCAAAGAATTTCTAAGAAGTTTACGTTAGACTAATACCGAACGTCTTTCTCGAAGTGACGAAGTGTTAAAGTTAAAGAGTTACAAGAAAGATGCAATATTAAAGCTTTTCAAGTCAACAATCAAGAAAGGTATGAGCATGTCGGTCCAGAAGTCACAAGTTTACAAGATGGCAAAGTTTACAAGATGACGTAAAGAGATTATGCTTGGTTGATGATCTTAAGGTATTCAAGATCACATTCAAGTCAAGATAAGGAAACAAGCTCAAACCTAAAGTCAACAATCACTACATCAAATCATAAGTTAATGATCGAAGTTAAACAAGCTCAAGACTAAAGTTAAAGCATAGTATGCTAAGTTTAAGTTTTTATAAAATGGAGCGACCTCCCTTAGGGGGAGATTGTTAGGAATACAAAAATTCCTAGGAAAGTGTCGGTCACTTCCATAGATAACAGTCATTAGCTCGTTAAGTAATTTTCGGAAACTTACTGAGTTAGTTAGCAAAGGCCCATGGATTAATCCATGCAAGCCTAAGAACACATGCCATTTGTAAGTTTAAATACACCTCTCCATGCCTTGAAGAGGTGGTTGGTTGGTTGTATTTTCACATAGTAATGCATTTCATGTTCTTGTCTTTCTCTCTCTAAAATACATCCTTCCTTCTGTAACACCCCCAAATCTGGGTTGTAGCGGAATGTTGAATATCCGAGGGCGTTACTTCATAGATCAATAGAACAAGATATGAGAACGACCACTAAACGTGTCATTTTAAAAGATACATTGGATTTAACAAAATACTTGTTCATTACATAAGCTCATGGCTTCAAATTGTTCGACAACATAAGTAAAGATTTCGGTTTATAACAAATGTTCCCAAATCTAATATGCCCCAAATCTTTAGTACGGACTCTCCAAAGAGTGACCCCCAATGTATCTTGGCACCCCGTGCCTTATTGACCTGAGAAAAACACGCTTAAAATGTCAACATAAAGTTGGTGAATTCATAGGTTTATGTA
>BQNB010005716.1:0-18157 GCA_026074375.1 Tanacetum coccineum
AGTATTGAAGTGTAGATTCCGCATACACTTTGATATACAAACAAAGTCTCAACCATTGTTATTTTGGATTCATCCAAGGTAACATACTCTTTACAAGGTAAAGAATCGATCAAGGCTTGGGATCAACAAGTGGTATCATACGTTTCGACCAATATCTAGGATAATATCAATGATCAAGGCTTGTGGAAACCAAAAAGATCGTTAGATCGTTTAAGCTCAGGTTGTTTAGACCTTTATCTAGGATAATATCAATGTTCATAAGTTATAAAAACAAAGCGGAATAAGAACAAAGATATTCAACAAGGTTTTATTACCATACGTTTCCATCAAGCCCCAATTCTAGACGATCAACTCTAGAACGGTTACCACCTGTAACAGGGATCAAGGAAAACCTTGATTACCTTGAGGCTACACCAACACTCTAGACGTCTACATCTTCTACACTTTGTGTACACACACTTTTCTGGATGCTAAAACCTAATAACCTGTATCTCTTTATATACTAGAGATATTAGGTCTTACAAAGGAAACATAATACAATTAGGAAACTATTAAATAGCATTAATCAACATTAATTCTTTCCTATCAACAATTAATAGCATTAATAACTTGTCTTTATCCTTTTAAGCAAGTCATCAATGTTGATCTTGTTTCCTTCTTTAAGGAGATCTTCTGAAATCTTATCATCATTTGAAGAATTCCTCCTTTGTCTTTTAAGTCCTTCATCTTTCATATGTTTTGTCTTATCAACTCAAATATAATTCCCAACAATCTTCCCCTAGTTGATAATGACAAAACCAAAATAAGCACGAACTTCTTCCCCTGAAGCTAATATATATGAAAGAATAAGGATCCATGCAATTCCACCAAGGATCTGTAAGTTGCACATCTTCCTGGTAAATCTTCTTCCCCTTTTTGTCATAATCAAATAGGAGACTAAAGTATGCAACTTTGATTTCGACAACCACAAACCACTATCACACTTCTAATCTAGCCTTCCATCAACTCAAATTACCCTTCATGACGCGCCTTAAGATAAATGAACTTGAGCAGTAGAAACTTAAACTAGCAGTAGTAAAAACCTTCACCTCATATGGTGCATGTAAATGGTTAAACATTTTAACAATAAGCTTCCCCTGAAACTCATATGTTAACCATTTCTTGAATCTTCAATTCTGTAGGCTCTATGTAATGATTACTTATGAAGAAAACTAAGTATAACGAACTTGATGCTGAAGTAAAACAACCCAAACTTGTGTCTTATATCTTGTACTATCTACGTGACTTCGAACGTATACCTAAAATCGATGTATAAGGAGACCGCAATCTCTTGACAATAATCCTCATCTTTTATGAGACACATAAACAAAGTGATAGCAAATGTAGACGTCTATAGAGTGTTGGTGTAGCCTCAAGGTAATCAAGGTTTTCCTTGATCCCTGTTATAGGTGATAACCGTTCTAGAGTTGATCGTCTAGAATTGGGGCTTAATGGAAACGTATGGTAATAAAACCTTGTTCATATCTTTGTTCTTATTCCGCTTTGTTTTTATAACTTATGAACATTGATATTATCCTAGATAAAGGTCTAAACAACCTGAGCTTAAACGATCAAAGAACCTAAATTTTTTCAAACAATCAAAAAATGAGCCTTTTAAACGTTTAAGAACATTTAAAACCAAAATCCATAAACTTTCTTGAACCTGTGTGTGTAACAAATCAAAACACCAAACTCTTCTGTATGTGTCACCCATCTGTTCGAGATCACCTTTTCTCGGACAAAGCTAACAGCCTTAAATTCCATTCAAGCAGTATTAAACTACTTACTCGAACAGTATCTTCTTTTGCTTTTGTTGTGCGAACAGTACCAACAGTATAAACTTACTCGAACACAAAAGCTTGATGACAAATCAGACGCGTACAAGCAGCATTGAAATCATCCTTGGGCAGTATAAATGTTGCAATGACAGTTGGACCCAAACAGCAGTATTAACGAGCAGCATAATCAAATATTGGCAGTATTAAAATATACTTGGGCAGTATTAACATATCACTTAAGCCCAAGTTTCATAAAGCCCAATGAAAACAAAATCACCAGTTATTAATACCATGACATCCATACAATTCGTATATCACCAGCATCAACCAATGAAAACTCTTTTTGCTAATGTTGCTATTGTTATATAATACTTTCTCTATCATCATGTACACACGAATCATTAATAACCACGATCCATCATCCAAGCAACTAAACCTTGTTGTTGCATGCCACGAACCTTAACAAAAATATGTTGAGCATTCGCTTGCTCACCAAACGAGAATCTGTTGATTAGGGTTTTGTAAAAAAAAACATTGTATAACAAAACCAACAATACCCCCCCACCCCCAACCCACACATTCCCCTCATAATGTCAAACCCTAATCAGATTTTGCCCCTCCTCACATGTCACCATAAATATAAATCATGAACAATCTAAGGTAATCATGGCGACGAACACAAACAGTAACCATCTTGTATTCGACTTGTTCACTTGCTGCTTCTTGTTACTCCTTGTTGTCATGAACCAACCACAGAAACATCAATCGTCCTTGTTGTCCAGACGACGCCCCTTTAATGACACGAAAATCAATGGGATTAACAGGGGCAAGATAGATCACTATTTGTAGATTCAAGCTCCATGTCTTCTAGATCAAAGTTTCTCAAAGCAAGGCTCTGATACCACATGTTGAGTTTAATGATCTAGGCTTAGTCTAGGATTAACAACATTAATGAACATAAAATATGTATAGCGGAATTAACATAAGAACAATGATATTGTAACAAGGTTTTACCAAACATTCACCATAGCCCCAATATTATTTGATCATAATAATACGGTTACATCAATGAACTGTAACAGGGATCAAGGAAAACCTTGATTACCTTGAGGCTTCACCAACTCTATACTTGTTTACCGAAAATCATATAAGACCGAATTCTTTGCGAAGAAAACCCTTAACAGTAACAATGATTTAAGATCGCATTGCATACCCAATTAAGGTAGAGAGGATGATCATAAATATCATTATATCAATTAAACTCCAAAACCCTAGAAAACTTTTTAACCACAAAACGAATTCTTGAAAAATTAGGGTTTATGGGTTTCTTCAAAAACCTTGTAGATCCTAGATCGAGAGCCACGAGGCTCTGATACCAATTGTGGAAACCAAAAAGCTCGTTAGATCGTTTAAGCTCAGGTTGTTTAGACCTTTATCTAGGATAATATCAATGTTCATAAGTTATAAAAACAAAGCAGAATAAGAACAAAGATATTCAACAAGGTTTTATTACCATACTCTTGGTGCTTGATGCAACCCATAAAGTGCTTTGACCACCTTGTAAACTTTGTCTGGATGGTCAGGATCTTTAAATCCTGGGGGTTGAGTCACATAGACTTCTTCCTCAATGGTTCCATATAAGAAAGCACTCTTTACATCCATTTGATATACCAGAAAACCCATAAAAGAAGCATAGGCCAGAAACAATCTTATTGCCTCAATTCTTGCCACAGGTGCAAACACTTCTTCATAATCAATACCTTCTTCTTGTCTATGACCCTGTGCAACTAACCTTGCTTTATTCCTAATCACAATTCCCCTTTCATCTTTCTTGTTTCTGAAGACCCATTTTGTTCCAATGGCCTTCTTTCCATTAGGGAGATCCACCAATATCCAAACTTGTTGAAGTTTGAATTGCAGAAGTTCTTCCTGCATTGCTTCCACCCAGGATGAATCAGATAGAGCTTTAGCAATGCTTGTTGGTTCAATCTGTGATAGGAAACAAGCATATAAACAAGTATTTAGGGTATCATGTGTTTTCTGCTCATACACATCACTGAGAAACCCTTGTTCAGAAGTAGGTTTTAACATTCTTCTTGTCTGAACAGTTGACTGCACATCACCAATCACATTGTCAATTGGATGATCTTTATGAATTCTTGTATTGGGAGTGGTTGGAACAATATAGGAATTTGTAATGTTCCCCAAATCAACTTTTGGTTCTTCTTCAGTGCTGTCTTCTTCATTTGGACTAGCAGTACTAACTGATGGACCAACAGCATTAAGTTCAAGACTACCAGTATTAAGATCAAGACTGGCAGTATTAACTTGTTGCCCAACAGCATTAACATCTTTAGAACTGCTATCAACTGAAAACCTTTCTTGTTCAGCATTCTCATTATTTAGACCATCTTCATCCTGCTTTTGAGTATCATCAGCAGTTTTTGGTTTACCATTTTCAACATTCTCTGTAGGTGAATCAAAGTATGAAGGATCTTTCCAAATTGGCATCACAATGCACTCTTGACTGTTAACTTCTGATGTACCTGCAGAGATATTAGAGACTGTACCTGCACTTACTGGTACATAGTTCATACTGATTTCTTTTGATGTACTTGCATTAAGTTCTCCTTGTATACCTATAGATTCATTAATGGTTGTACCTGCAGCAACTGGTACATAATTCATAGATTGGGTTAGAGAATCAATATCAAACATGTAACACCCTCAATTTAGCTCGGTCAGCGGAAGGGTCCAATGGTGTTACTTATTAGCACAATAACTCAAATCACAGAAAACGACTCGAAAAGAGACGTTTTAAGAAAATTTCATTCATTCGAATAATAAAAGTTTACATCACGGTCCCAATAAGTTTAACAGTATCATACAACATTTTACAAAACATTTTCGAATGAATAATTAATTAGCGGGCCTTCATGTCTCCATCAATCCGAATTACCTTCAAGGACCTGAGATAAAACTGCCAACAACGTCAACATAATGTTGAGTGAATCATAGAGTTACATATGTATACAACAATAAAATTTTTCCGAACACAAGTATCATTTTCGAAAATTTATCAAGGATAAAACGATAGGGATCAGACATCATTATAGGGGGAATATTATAACCATGACATCGAACCTTACCAGAATATTCAGTAATTTTGCCCACTATACACCTCTCTATGAGTGTCTCTTATTCTCTATACAATGCAACTCGTGGTGTATGTTCCCAACACAAGACATAGAAGTCGTCACGGATCGGAGGTGGTTAATCCTCCAAATAGTACTATTTCACGTATACGCGTATGCCGTATTCCTGCATTAACAATTCATGATATTCAGCGGACTTTTTATTTAGGCGAGTTAAAGCTAACTTATAATAATCCCCAAGGCTACAGCATGCAATCGGTCCCTTGATTCTATTTTAAAAACAAGCAGTTATCACCCTCGCTGGTTTCTAAAACAATTAAAGTGTAAAAAATGCGAAGGCTATGAACTCACTGATAATTTCAGAAGAAAAAGATCGCGATAAACGAAACTTAGTCGTCGGCGCGTAATCACCCGAACCTATACAACATTATGGTTTTATATAGTTTTTTGTCGAAAAATAATAACAACTCCAAAATAGACAAGTATGTGAATTAATAGGTATGAAGATTCAAGTTATAATTGGGTAATTAAATCACACTTAATTTTTCTAAGTAAATATTTAAAGTATGACATTTTAACTATGTTTTATTACTTGTTAAATTTCACTAGTTATAACACAATAGTCCAAAAAGCACAATAGGCCCAATTATAAGCCCATAAAGTAACTTGTCTATTTAACGGTCCCCATGACCAGCCCTTAGTCCAATATTAAGCCGCAAGTGGGGTTGGGTCCAAACCAAAGCCCAAAATCCTTTTAAATTAATTAGTGTAATTGGGTCATAGTGCCCATTTAAGTCTTATGGCTTATTTTAAATTTAATGTGTAAACTGTATAAAATTTTCGGGTTTCGAGTCGATATCAGTTAAAGTCAGTATGTTCCATTTATAAAAACTCCCAAAAGTGGTTCCTACCACCTCGGGTTTTCTTCCAAAAACGCTTTACAACTTTTGGTACGTATATAGACGTAAAAGTTTTATATATGTTTATGTTTTATAAAAATAGTTTGTAACCTTTAATCTAAATAATGTACTTATATACTATTTACATTCCTAGTTTTTCATCTTTAGTATACTTTATAGATTAAGAAGTATATTTCTTATACTTAAAATTTTTTTGAGTTGTCATATACTTAATGTTACTTCTTTATACAAAAGTCAATTTATAATTTTTGGCTGAAAAACTTACTTTTACCATTTTTGGCACCATTTTCAAACCATAATGAATTGTTAGCTATCCAATTGGGTCCCATGTATCTACATAATTTTATCTACATCTCATAGTTTTAGGTTTTTACTCAACTCAGTGTGCAATTATGACTTTTGATACGATCTGTCCAGCAAGGTCAGAATTGACTACTTTTGGTAAAATGATCATATCTCATGCAATTTTTACATTCAAGTGTTGATTCAAATTGCTACTAGCTCATAAAACAATTGTCCACAACTTAGATAAGTCAAATCAATTATTTATCATACTCAAAAGTGTCAAACTTTCTGTTCAATTCTGCCCTAATTTTTCTAGTGATTTCCACCATGTTTTAAGTTAGTTTTATCCATTTTCAACCTAATCTAGTACACACAAAACCCCAATAAACTCTTGATCATCATATTCATCATATTTACAATTACATTTATAAATAAATTACAAGAAAATACAAGAATAACTAAAAATAAGTAAAGGTTTATACCCACTAAATGATGCAAGTGATGATTTTCACCCAAAACAAATGTGACTCTTTTACACCAAGCCTTGAATCTTAACCCAATACCCCTAGATCACCATCATTCCTCCATGCAATGACCCTATGAGTACTTGAATTAATTCAGCCCCTAATGTGTATAAAATCTTGCACAAAACCCCTCTTGATCACTTTAAAAATGAAGTAAACTAGCTAGGTATTCATATCAACTAGCTATAATATTTAGGTTAGGTAAATTTTTGATGGAATTGGTGTTGTAAGGTTGATGGTTCACGGCAAGAACAAGGGGGAGAGAGGAGTGTGTGTGGTTTCTTGTAAACAATGGGAGAAGTAAAGAGTTGGATGGTTTTATAACTCTTACACATGCAAAGTGGCTAAGACAAGTGTCTTAGACACTTGTCCTAAGAAGGACACGCCACAAGGGTGGTGTTGGTGCATGATTTGTGTTTAAATTTTTATAAATCTTAGTGTTTAGTGTATAAATTTTAAGATAGGTAGGTAGTTTTGAGGCTAACGGGTACAAACGTAAAATAAAACGAGAGTTAAGGCGAAACCACGAAGTAAAAACGAACAAGTTAAAAATAGTTCTACGAAAATCGTGATACTTCTCTGAAAATTTTAGTTTACGTACGGTACGAGTCGAACAATAATTATAAACATTGTTCTTAATAATTTTACGTAAGGTACGAAAAGAAAATGCACGCAATACGAAAAATAAAACGAATGAAATAAAAATATTTCTACGGCATTTTGAAAATATAAATGTCGATGCTTAACGTAGGATTCTCCGGTGACGTCGCGTAAATTACAATTGTAAGCCCTAATTTCTTCCCGTTTAGTCGTGAGTTCATACTTCAACATAAAAATGAAAATTATAATTAATACTCGAGAATAAAATAACGACCTGAAATTGACGGATTGTCACAGCCTTCCTTCCTAAAAAGGGATCTTCGTCCTCGAAGATCGATTCATTTTCTTGCCCGTTTCTTTTAATTTTAGTTTTTTTGTTTGTTATTTAATATGGAAGATTTTTAAGGGATTTTTATTTTTTATTTTTATAAGGTATGTTGTTTTCAAACATTTTATTTTTTTTTTTTGTCTTGTTGTTGTTTTTGTAGATTTTTAGATTTTTTTTATTCTAGTAATAGAGAATAAAAAATTATAAGGATAACAAAAAACACGAAAAAATTAAAATGAAGTATGAAAATAAAAAAAACGAAACTTTGGAAGAACAAACACCCACCCCCCTACATTCCTCCCCCGAAACAAGAACCCTGTCTCCCCCCGCAGAGTTACCACACAACCCCCAAGGACAACACATACCCCCGAGACACCGGACCACTCATAGAGAAACCAACGTCCCAAAACCTTCACGTGCAACGTCCAATGTCAAGATAAATAACACCACAAACACCACGAAAACCAATGGAACAACAATGAAATGTAATTACTCGCGATCCATATTTCATCAAAAGGGTAAGACAAGAAGCAACCTCCGATAGACATTACTTCAAGTTTCGAACCAAGGCATGTTAATTGTATACCCTTGAAGCACTTGGGGTAATCCCAGATATATGCACCGGACCTATACTTGATAAAATCTAGAATGGTCCAATATAACGGGACTTAATTTCCCACGTTTTCCAAATTCGAACAACACTTTCCACGGAGATACTTTTCAGCATAACTTTGCACCCCACCGCGAACTCCAAAGGGTTACGTCTCACCAACTCATAACTTTTCTGTTCTACTACGAGCAGCATAATAACCGGGTTAATTTGGATATGCACAATCATCTCCTGTCTTTCACGTATCATTTCAGGTCCCGTGAGTTGGGCATCTCCAACCTCACTCCAACATACAGGCGATCTACATTTCCTTCCATATAGAGCTTCAAAAGGTGCGGCTTATAATACTAGTGTGATAACGATAATTGTATGATAATTCAGTCAAAGGTAATGCTTACCCAGCCACTACCAAAGTCAATCACGCAAGCTCCACATTCTTCAATTTTGTATCGTCCTTTCACTCTGACCATCAGTTTCAGGATGGTAAGCAGTGCTCATATCTAAATTTGTCCCCAAAGATTTTTGTAGAGATCTCCAAAACCTTGACGCGAAACGAGGGTCTCTGTCTGAAATAATCGACACAGGCACCCCGTGCCTACAAACAATCTCCTTCAAATACAATCGAGTGAGCTTCTCCATTTTATACTTCTCATTCATCGGAATAAAGTGAGCAGATTTAGTTAATCGGTCAACAATGACCCAAATTGAATCATATCCAGATGATGTTCTTGGAAGCTTTGTAATGAAATCCATTGTAATTCTCTCCCATTTCCAAACAGGGATTTCCGGCTGCTGAAGTAATCCTGACGGCTTTTGGTGTTCAGCTTTGACTTTAGCACATGTCAAGCACTTACTGACATATGTCGCAATATCAGCTTTCATATTCGGCCACCAGTATAACTTTCTCAAATCATGGTACATTTTATCCGATCCGGGATGAATGGAATATTTTGATTTATGAGATTCCAACATGATTAGGTCTCTCAATCCTCCAAATAATGGTAACCATACTCGTCCCTTCAGACATTTCGTACCATCAGATCTAACTTCAAACGGCTCCCCTTCGCCACGAAATCCTTCGGCACCAATGTTTTCCTTCTTGCACGCTTCATCTTGTGCATTTCGAATTTGTCCAGGTAAATTGTTATGTACCGTCACCACTAAGGCACGCACTCGAATCGGTTCCTTATCTTTCCTGCTCAACGCATCAGCAACAACATTCGCCTTTCCCGGGTGATAACGAATAACACAATCGTAATCACTCAGAAGTTCGATCCATCTACGCTGTCTCATATTTAGCTCTTTTTGATCCAAAATGTATTGTAGGCTTTTGTGATCGGTGTATACCGTACATTTAGTGCCATACAAATAATGTCTCCATAATCGAAGAGC
The DNA here is from genome assembly GCA_026074375.1 of Tanacetum coccineum. NCBI lineage: Eukaryota > Viridiplantae > Streptophyta > Magnoliopsida > Asterales > Asteraceae > Tanacetum > Tanacetum coccineum. The sequence continues at coordinate 9,632 of BQNB010005716.1, forward strand.
AAAAACCACCGCTCCTAATTCCAAGTCATGGGTAGTATAATTTTCTTCATTCTTTCTAAGTTGCCTAGAGGCGTAAGCAATCACCTTTTCTCGCTGCATCAACACAGCTCCAAATCCTTTAAGAGACGCATCGCAATACACAACAAAGTCTTCGCTTCCTTCAGGTAGTGATAATATTGGCGCACTACACAATTTCAGCTTTAATGTTTGGAATGCCTCCTCTTCATCGTCGCCCCACACATACGGCTTATTTTTCTGAGTGAGTTTAGTTAATGGCTTGGATATTAGAGAAAACTCCTTAATAAACCTTCGATAATAGCCTGCCAAACCCAAAAATTGTCGCACTTCCGTTGGTGTAGTCGGTGCAGCCCAATTTTTAATGGCTTCAATCTTTGCAGGATCGACATGAACTCCATTACTATCTATCACATGGCCAAGGAATTGCACGGAATCAAGCCAAAAATCACACTTTGAAAACTTAGCGTACAACTTTTCGCTCCTTAGCAAATCTAAGATAGTCTTCAAATGTTTACCGTGTTCTTCTTTATTCTTGGAATAGATCAGAATGTCATCGATGAATACAATCACGAACTTATCAAGATACGGTTTGCACACGCGATTCATCAAGTCCATGAATACTGCAGGTGCATTAGTCAGTCCAAAAGGCATTACCTGAAACTCATAGTGTCCATAACGAGTTCTAAATGCTGTAATTGGAATGTCTTCCTCGCGTATGCGAAGTTGATGATAACCAGACCGCAAATCAATCTTCGAATAAACACTAGAACCTTGCAGCTGATCAAATAAGTCATCAATCCTCGGTAATGGGTATCGATTCTTGATCGTTAACTTGTTCAGTTCACGGTAATCGATGCACATTCGGAACGATCCATCCTTCTTTTTCACAAACAACACCGGAGCTCCCCATGGTGATGAGCTCGGTCGAATAAAACCTTTCTCCGATAACTCTTGCAGTTGCTTAGACAACTCCTTCATTTCAGATGGTGCTAAACGATATGGCGCACGCGCCACAGGTGCAGCACCAGGAATAAGATCAATACGAAATTCAACTTGCCTGGGTGGCGGAAGTCCGGGTAATTCATCGGGAAATACCTCGGGAAAATCTCGGACAACAGGGACATCTTCTAATCGTTTCTCCTTCGATTCTTGTTCAGTTACTTGAGCTAAGAATAGCTCACAACCCTTCTCGATATACTTTTGAGTCTTAATGCAGGAAACGATCTTCAATCGGGAATTATTTCTATTACCTTCGATAACCAACGTCTTACCTTTTAGGGGAATCCTAACCTTTTTCTCTCCACATAAAATAGCAGCATCATATCTTGATAACCAATCCATCCCAATAATGATATCAAAACTTCCCAGTTCTATTACCATCAAATCGATTGGAAAAGAATGGTTTAAAAGGTTAAGTGTACATCCTATTAATACATTATTGGTACTTACTACTTTTCCGTCGGCCAGTTCGACTTCATAGCTAGTATCTAACTCAACCGGTTTAATATCAATAAGGGTACTAAAATTTGTAGATACAAAACTTTTATCGGCACCCGAATCAAATAAAGCAGTAGCATATCGGTTGTTAAGTAAGAACGTACCAGTAACGACTTTCGGATCTTGTTGAGCATCCACAGCTCCTAACTTGTAGACAGCTCCGCGATTATTTCCATCCTGACCATTCCTTCTCAATGTAGGGCAATCTTTCTTTAGATGACCCTTTTTGTTGCAATTGAAACAAGTCACTTCTCTCTTGTCTGGGCACCTACAAAAAGCAGTCTTGTGCCCTAACTTGCCACACTTACCGCACTTCCAGCAATCCCCATTATGCTTCTTGTTCTTGCATTTCGGACAAACCTCGTTGTCATTTGATGCAACATTGGTCATGGCTCCAGCATTAGCCCTCCTTTGGTTTTGTCGGTTGTTGTGGTCACGTCGGTTGTCACCACGACCACCACGGTCTCCTTCACCCTTTCTCTTTTCACCCTCCTGAACTTCATCAGTTTTATCTTGGATTATCTGCCCCATAAGCTGATAAGCCATACGGACAGCATGATCAATGGTAGCTGGTTGCGACGAGGTCACATCACCACGTATGTTCTTTGATAACCCACGAATGTATTGCTCTACCTTCACTTGCTCCGGCTCCACCATTCTGGGACACAACAGGGCCAGTTCATGGAATCGGTTTGTATATCCATCAATGTCAGTCCCTTTTAATCTCAAATTGTACAATTCTTGCTCTAGTCGTTGCAACACACTTCGAGGACAGAACTCCTCGGTCATCCATTTCCTTACTTCAGCCCATGGGGTACCATTGGCAGCATCAATACCCATGGAAGCAGTTCTTCCATTCCACCAAGTCAACGCACGACCTTGGAGAGTGGCGGTTGCAAATTTCACCTTGTCCTTTTCCCTACAGTCACTTATTCGAAACACAGACTCCAATTTCTCAAACCACTGACATAAACCCACGGCACCTTCAGTGCCTTTAAAAGTGTGTGGATTACACTTCATGAAGGTCATGTAAGTACACCCAGTAATTTCAGCTTCCACTGGTCCGGTGCCACCAACTCCAGCACCACCGGCTCCATCACCACCGGCTCCAGTACCACCGGCTCCGTCACCACCGGCTCCAGCACCACTAGTTCCAGCACCACCGGTTCCAGCACTACCGGTTCCACGATTCATATTTGCCATAAACTCATTCATGGATGTGGTAACTTGATCTCTAATAATCTCGCGCATACGAGCCTCCGACATAGGTTTTGGCGGCATGATCCTGTTACAACACAAATCAAATCATAATGAGTATTCATTCAATGATTGTATTAAGCAAAAGGAACAATTTAGGAGAAACAATAAAAGAAAGGAAAGGTAATAACAACACAATGTAGAATTAGTACCAAAAGATAATATTTCATTAATTAAGAACTAGATACAAGTTGCATAGTTTTACATTACATGTGATCACCTAATGTTACACAACCCAAAATTTCTAGTCCTACTAACCGAAGTCTCGGTTTAGTTAGTAATTTACAAAATACATCACAACTGATAAACTAATCTAACGAGAGTCACTAGGTGGTCCCCGTGGCTCAAAGGGTCCATCATCTTTGTCCGACTTCTTTGACTTCTTCCTCGAACGTCCATCATCTTCATCATCAGAGGGCGGCTTAGGAACCGCTCCCTTACGAACCATCTCCAAATAAAATCTCCTGTTCCAACCAATGGACTCATGCAACCTCCGCTCCGCACTAGCACGATCCATGCGAGCAATCACTAACTGCATCTCCTTATCCTTCAACTTCTTCTTCAAAGTTGCATTTTCCCCACACTCAAGAATCTTCAACCTCTCAACCACATTACTCAAAGTCTTTTCCACATTACCCAAGTCATGATTAAGTATCTTTCTTTCCTTCTCACCTATCTTGATCTGCGAGTCCAAAAGAGCAGTCTCAGTACGATTGGTACCCACCTCGGCCTCAATAAGTCTAGCTCGAGTACGGGTAGCCTCCAAGTCACGCCTCAATGCCCATGGTTCCAATCCTCCAACATGTGATGAGTCACGTGCAGCAGATGACTCTCCCACCTCATACATACCCCTCGGGAAATCACGGACAGCAAACGGCCTTTGGGTAGCAGTCCCAAGAGTAGGCCCAGGTGCAATATCAGCCTCTTCATCCTCCGTCTCAGAATCAGATGATACAGAATCGGATGACTCTACATTAGGTGGCTCAGCAATAGGTGGCTCAGAATCAGAAGACTCGGCAGGTGGGGGCGGGGTTTGGTCACCCTCAACCTCATATGGAAAGATCAACTCTGCCTCATTATCAACCTCAATCTCGACATCCTCCTCCTCGATATCCTCATCCTCAATATCCTCATCATTAACATTCTCATTCATATCATCATCTTCCTCTAACCAACCATTCATGTTACCGGGCTGTGGGTTAGGATGTTGGGCAAACTGATCCCCATGCCCATTGTTGGGTTCCGGTTCTTCTTCCGGTTCTTCCTCCGGTTCTTCCTCATCCCCATCATAGTCTACCAACTCCTCATCATCAGGAATGTCCACCATTTCATTGGGATCTTGGGCATCCTCAATGTGGTTCGGCTCGTTAGGGTTTTCCATGACAATCTGCGTCGTATAAATATCTCGTATTAGTATTAAATAATTCCATAATTAACATTTAATAAATTTACAACATATATATAATTTCATATATATATATCAAAATAAAACTTCTCAATCCGGTCTTGTCGGTAATTCGGAGATTCTTCTTGCACCGTTATAGTCAAAAGATTTCAAAAATTCTTTTATTCATTTTCTTCTTTTGAAAATCTTTTGTTCTCTATAACTTAAGCTCTGATACCAATCTGTAACACCCTCAATTCAGTTCGGTCAGCGGAAGGGTCCAATGGTGTTACTTATTAGCACAATAACTCAAATCACAGAAAACGACTCGAAAAGAGACGTTTTGGGAAAACTTCATTCATTCGAATAATAAAAAGTTTACATCACGGTCCCAAATTTAGTTTCACAATGTCATACAATATTTTACAAAACATTTTCGAATGAATAATTAATATTAGGGCGGGCCTCAGTTCTATCAATCCAAATTACCTTCAAGGACCTGAGATAAAACATGCTAAAAGTCAACAATAATGTTGAGTGAATCATAAGATTATATATGTAGAAACAATAAAAATTTTCCGACACAGTATCTAATTTTTCAAATTACAGATATAACGATGATGTATTCAGACATCAATATAGGGGATTATTATAAGCCTACATGACATCGAACCTTATACCAGATATATCAGTAATTTTGCCCACTATGCACCCTCGCTATGAGTGCCTCTTATTCTCTATACAATGCATCCGTGGTGTTATGTTCCCAACACAAGACGATAGCTAGTCGTCACGGATCGGAGGTGGTAACTCCAAAGGGTGGGGGGGGGGGGGGGGGGGGGGGGGGGGGGGGGGGGGGGGGGAAGTACTATTTCATGTATAAGCGTATGCCTTATTCCCGGCAATTAACAATTCATGATATTTCCGCGGGACTTTTTATTTAGCGAGTTAAAGCTAACTTATAATAATCAAGGCTACTAGCATACATTCGGGTCCCTTGTGTTCTATTTTAAAAACAAGCATGTTATCTCCCTCGCGGGTTTCTAAAACAATTAAAATGTAAAAATGCGAGGCAAATAACTCACTGATAATGTTCGGAAGAAAATAATCGGCGATAAACAACTTGGTCGTACGGCGCGTAATCACCCGGAACCTATACAACATGTATGGGATTTTAGGTTTTTATGTCGGTAAAAATAATAACGACTCCAAAATAGACAAGTATGTATATATAGGTATGATGATCAAGTTATAATTGGGTAAATTAAATCACACTTAAGTTTTCTAAGTAAATTTTAAAGTATGACATTTTACTAGTTTTAACACAATTGGTCCAAAAAGCCCAATAGGCCCAATTATAAGCCCATTAAGTAATTTGGTCTATTTTAATGGTCCATGACCAGGCCTTAGTCCAAGTATTAGGCCCAAGTGGGTTGGGTCCAATGCTAAGCCCAATAAGTCTTTTAAATATAATTAGTGTAATTGGGTCCTCGTGGCCATTTAAGTCTATGGCTTATTTAAATTTATGTGTATAACTTGTATAAATTTTTCGGGTTTTCGAGGTCGATATAAGTTTAAAGTCAGTATGTTCATTATATAAAAACTCCCAAAAGTGGGTCCTACCACCTCGGGTTTTCGTCGCAAAAACGCTTTACAACTTTTGGTACGGATATAGACGTAAAAGTTTTATATAGGTTTATGTTTATAAAAATAGTTGTATCTCTTTAATCATAAATAATGTACTTATACTATTTACATTTCTAGTTTCATATTTAAGTGTACTTTATAGATTATAAGTTATTTCTATACTTTATTTTGAGTTGTCATATACTTAATGTCACTTCTTTATACAAAAGTCAATTTACAATTTTTGGCTGAAAACTTACTTTTACCATTTTTGACACCATTTTCAAACCATAATGAATTGGTTGACTATCCAATTGGTCCAGTATCTACATGATTTTATCTACATCTCATAGTTTTAGGTTTTTACTCAACTCAGTGTGCAATTATGACTTTTGATACGATCTGTCCAGCAAGGTCAGAATTGACTACTTTTGGTAAAATGATCATATCTCATGCAATTTTTACATTCAAGTGTTGATTCAAATTGCTACTAGCTCATAAAACAATTGTCCACAACTTAGATAAGTCAAATCAATTATTTATCATACTCAAAAGTGTCAAACTTTCTGTTCAATTCTGCCCTAATTTTTCTAGTGATTTCCACCATGTTTTAAGTTAGTTTTATCCATTTTCAACCTAATCTAGTACACACAAAACCCCAATAAACTCTTGATCATCATATTCATCATATTTACAATTACATTTATAAATAAAATACAAGAAAATACAAGAATAACAAAAATAAGTAGAGTTTATACCCACTAAATCTGTATCACTGGCAAGTGATGATTTTCCACCCAAAACAAATGTGACTCTTTACACAAGCCTTGAACTTAAACAATACCCCTAGATCATCCATCATTTCCACCTGCAATGAACCTATGAGTACTTGAATTAATCAGCCCCCTAAGTGTAATAACCTTGCTCAAAAACCCCTCTTGATCACTTTAAAAATTGAAGTAAACTAGCTAGGTATTCATATCAACTAGCTACAATATTTAGATTGAGTAAATTTTTGATGGAGTTGGTGTTTGGGGTTGATGGTGTACGGCAAGACAAGGGGGGAGAGAGTGGTGTGTGTAGTTTTCTTGTAAAAAATGGGTGAAGTGAAGAGTTGGATGGTTTATAACTCTTACACATGCATAGTGGCTAAGACAAGTGTCTTAGACACTTGTCCTAAGAAGGACATGCCACAAGGGTGGTGTTGGTGTATAATTTTGTGTTTAAATTTTATAAATCTTAGTGTTTAGTGTATAAATTTTAAGATAGGTAGGTAGTTTTGAGGCTAACGGGTATCAACGTAAAATAAAACGAGAGTTAAGACGAAAACCAGAAGTAAAAACAACACGTTAAAAATAGTCTACGAAAATCGTGATACTTCTCTGAAAATTTTAGTTTTCGTACGGTACGAGTCGAACAATAATTATAAACATTGTTCTTAAAATTTTTACGTAAGGTACGAAAAGAAAATGCACGCAATACGAAAAATAAAACGAATGAAATAAAAATATTTCTACGGCATTTTGAAGGTGAATCAAAGTATGAAGCATCTTTCCAAATTGGCATCACAATACAATCTTGACTGGTTCCTTCTGATGTACCTGCATTAAGATCTCCTTGTGTACCTGCAGATTCATCTGAAATTATACCTGTAGCAACTGGTACATAATTTATAGATTGGGTTAGAGAATCAATATCAAACAGCCACTTTGGACCATTCCCTTCTATCATAGGCTTATTCTCTAAAAAACCCAACATGCAAGTTTTCTTCAACCTTTCTGGTCCTAGTGTTGTATACCCTAAAAGCTTTGCTACTTAAGGAATATCCAACAAAGAAACCTTCATCACTTTTGCCATCAAACTTGCCTAAACTGTCTAAGGTATTAAGAATAGTAACATGGCATCCAAATGGTTTCATAAAACTTAGAGTTGGTTTAATACCTCTAAAAAGTTCATAAGGTGTCTTGTTATGAGGCTTGACTATTAAGACCATATTCTGTACATAGCAAGCAGTAGAAACTGCTTCAGCCCAGAATGTGGTAGGTAACTTAGAGTCAGCTAACATGGTTCTAGCAGCCTCAATCAATGTCCTATTCCTTCTCTCAGCAACCTCATTTTGCTGAGGATTCCTAGCTACACTCTATTCCCTTCTAATACCTTTTTATTTGCAAAAATCATCCATGACTTTATTCTTAAACTCTGTCCCATTATCACATCTGATTATTTTCACTTTTTTATCCACTAGGTTTTCTATTTCTTTGATAAAGATCTTAAGGATCTCACCGGGTTCATCCTTAGTTGCTAAAAAGAAAACCCATGTAAACCTGCTATAATCATCAGTGACTACTAAGCAATACTTCTTATGCATTAAACTACTCACAAAAGTTAGACCAAATAAATCCATATGCAGCATAAACAAGGGCTTAGTAATGGGATTCAGAACCTTGGACTTACAAGAGGCTCTGTGTTCCTTCCCTTTAAGACAAGCAACACAGGTTTGGTCATTTTAAAAATGTTTTAAAGGCAAACCTCTGACAAGATTTTCTTTAACAAGTTTATTCATGTTCTTAAAATTGATGTGACCAAGCCTCCTATGCCACAACATTGATTTATCTAATGTAGCCTTTGCTACAAGACAAGTTAAACTTTCTTTAGGAACAATGTTCTTCATATCAAAACTGTACATGTTGTCCTATCTAGGGATTTTAAGAAGTATTTGACTTTCATCATGTAACTTAAAATCA